>JAJOOO010017239.1:0-34534 GCA_029582685.1 Solanum piurae | reverse complement strand
AGTCCCTATTTCCCGTTAAATAAATGTTGAATGTACTTCCGCGACCGATGAAGTGTGATGACAAGTTTGAGAGGCTTGTTTGGGGTTCCTTCGGGTTCCTCATTCGCCATGTCACGTCTAGGCCCTAGGCTTGGGTCGTGACACCAACAATGCTTCTTGAGTATCATCCATGTCTAGTACGTAGGGTCGGGCCGTGTCATTAGACCTTAGAACCGCACCCCATAATGTAGAGATATCGGTGGACCATAGATCGTCCACCTCAACCCGCAGAGTAGGAATGTCACCACTAATGGAAGTCAACTCAACTAAGCTATCCAGTTTCTTTTCCTAAGCAGCTACCCTACATGTGAGTCTTTCAAACCTCTTCCCTTATGATACTAGGGTGGCTTGGTACTCTACCATCTGGCCTTTATCTAGTAGTAGTGCATCCTTAATGGCCTTGTTGATCACTTTGGGCATCTTCTTCTCTACCCTCACTGCTCTAGCATCTGCATATAGGCAAAGATTACACATTTTTTATATCAAGGCCTGGCTCAAAGGTGGTCGGGAAACAAGGGCAAGTGCAACATATGAGAAAAATGACAATTTAGAGACTCATCAAATGGAAATGATGAAGAAAGAGAAGCGGGAGCTCCTAAAAGTAACTCGACGACTCACCGAGTTAGCCTCCGGCTTGCAGAAAGTTACAGCGAAGTAGCACATGTTCCAAATCAACTTGGTGAGAAAAATGACAATTCAGAGACTCACCAAATGGATCAGCGATCGCGATCTTACTTGCCTAAACTTCTAGAACAATTTTTGGCAGGAGTCAAGAAGGTGAGAAGAAGCACAAATCAGCAGATCACTGAGTTGATCGACGATCATGATTAATCTTGCCAAGTGGGCTCAGTACTGAGATTTCAAGAACGCATAAAAAAAATTGAACAGTTCTTCAGTTCCCTTACTGTGTATTTCTTTGTCTTTGAGAGTTTTTAGGATTTTCACATTGTTTGCATTCTTAGAGAAGTTTGGGGGTTTCGATTTGGATATTTTAAGAATTTAGCTTCAACTTAAGCATTTGGGTATTGCATATCGTTAGCAATTCATATGGAAAACTTTGTCGGTAATGATTTTTTCCTTTCCTCTATGTTTGGCTAAAACCCTATTACCTTAGGGGTGTAATCATGTAGTTGAATGCATTAATTAGCTAATGGGTGTTATTAATTGTTTATTTTAATGTTGTTTTGAAATGGGTTCAATTATTTGTTCATATTTTAATTGATGAATTGAAATTGCAAATTCAGTCCTAGTTTATCTCTCTATGCTTGCTTGAGAAAGAGGAATTGGAGTAGAATGATTGATTGATAGTTATGTTGATTGTGTCTTTAAAATATAGCTTGAGAAAGTGGGTTTGATTGTTTCTTTACAAACCCATCATGAGAGAGTAGGTTAATTAAGGAATTGGGTGTTTTAGTAATGATAAGCTTGTTAAGGCTCGAGAGAACTCACCTGAAACATAATAGTTGATCGAGAGATGGCTATTGTATTCAAAACCTTGCCTACCCATTAAGACTCAACAACTTTAAGAAACTAGTAATTACCCATTACATGAAATTAGCATTTGATTGATCACATTCCTAAGGTCTGATCTCTAATTGTTTATTTCCAGTGTTATTTATTCCTTGTAACAAATTTGTTACTAATCCCCCATATTTGATATTAATCATTCAAACTTCGTGATTTAATTTCATGTTACGAAACCTTTACTTCTACAAATAATTAGGATACATTTTTACTTACTAATTGAATTCCCTACTGTATCACTCCCTGTGGGATCGACCCCAACTCTTAGTTGGGTTTATACTTGTTAGTGATTGCCTGCTTAGAATTGGATGAAGTGTAGTTGAGCGTTATCAAAAATGGCACCACAGCCGTGGAGTGGTGTTTAGAATTCTTTTATTGAAGTGTTTTCGTGAACTAATTTTATCGTAGTTGAATTATCTTATTTTTTTTCTTTGTGATTTCTCCAAAACAGGTGATGAAATGAGTTGAACGGGAGCAATGCAAGTCAACTCGGGTACAATGATGACATCAAAAACTTACCCGATGTCAATGAATATCATCTAGGAAGTGCGGGTTCTATTTGATTGCCTCCAATGGTTGTCAATGCGGTGTTTCATGTGACTTGCACGATGTTGCAGTTGTTTCAAATGAAGTGTCTTTTTGGGCGGTTTGCTCATGAGGACCCTCATGACCACATCCAAAATTTCATGGATATTTGTGGACCATTCTTTTTCAAGAACATCACCCAAGAGTCAATACGACTCTGTTTGTTTCCCTTTTCTCTAATGGGGGAAGCACCGAAGTGGTTGACCAAACTACTAAGGGAAATGATCACTTCTTGGGACGAGCTAACGAAACTGTTTTATGAAAGGTTTTTCCCTCCCTCGAAGATGGTTAAATTGAGAGATAATATTCAAAACTTCAAACGGATTGATGGTGAGCCCATCCATGAATCATGGTTGAGGTTCCAATAGTTTCTTTTCTAATGTCCAACTCACTGGTTGCCATACAATGTGCTATAGAAATATTTTTATCAGAGTATTGACATAGTCAACAAAGGTGTCGCTGACCAACTCATTTGGGGTGGAATCATGAGACAACCATTTGACATAGCGTTGGCCCTACTTGATGAGATGATGAAAATTAATCATGCATGGCACACTAGGGAAGATCAGGTGTCTCCCTTGACTCTTGATCTGACAAAGGAACAAATGGAAAAAACCAAAAATGAGATGAGATCATGGCCAAGATAATGACCCAAATGGACCTATTGACGAAGCATGTCATGGGAGGTGGTTACAAGGCTGTGAATGCGGTTGGTGCTAGTAGTGGTGTGAATCCTGATGACACAATTTGGTCCATGTACAATGAAGAGATGCAATTATTGTCAAACCAAGTGGGGGGTTCTCGTCTGAGCTAGCTAAGATCAGACGAGAATCAAGGTTGGAATAGAGATTGTGCTGATGGATGGAGAGATCGAGATCGCAAATGGCGTGACGCTGGTTCAAATTGGCGAGACAGAGATGGTAACAAAGATCGTTATGGCTCTCCTCATGAACGTCAAAGATCGAAGGAACCAAAGGTTGACCCTAAAACCTTCTGGACTGAGGATATGCTTGCTCATATCTTGAAATCGGTGGAAGAAGCGGACAAGGTACTCAAGGAGATGAAATACTATGTCTCTTCTCTAAATTAAATGATTACTTTGCACTCGATTTCCATTAAGCATCTTGAAATTTAGATGAGTCAGATCTCGACTCATTTAAATCCAAGATGGAATTGGGGGTCTCCCCAGTGAGACTATGGTAAGCCAAAAAAATGAGGCATGATAACATGGTCATGTCGTTCCACATTAATGTTAAATAAGGAACTTCTTGGGAGGCAACCCAATTGGGCGAGCTAAAGTCCATTTGACGACACGCTGAGTTACTCGGTGAGCCTGACATAGCTCGCCCTTAATATGTACTGGATGGCCAAGTTTTCATTTAAATTAGCGGGCTAAAGTCCACTCAGTGTATCGTCTAGTGGATCGGCGGTGTTAATGAACCTCGTGGATCGAGGCGCAAACTAAAGGGTAACATGCCTTTCAACTATTTTAAATTCAAATCTTCTCATTATTTTGAACTTTTAAACTTTTGCTCACTAACAATCAAAGTTTAGATTATAGTTTTTCACTTCAATTTTTTTGGGTGTACTCGTGTGATCGGAATCGAAAGAGTTGCACATTATTTCTCTTTGCCTTAGTGTCGTGTGTCTGCAATGGAGGTTTGCTATCCGAACTTGTTTTTAAATTGCAAAAATTGTGTTGAACATGTGTTTGAGTAGTTCATAGATCTAGTATTTGCTTTAATTTAGTGTTAAATTGTTTGTTAATATCTATTTAGAATTCAAGCATACCTAATATCTTGTTTAGCAAAAAATAGTTTTAGATTAGTATTTAAATAGTGTAAATTGCAGGTTTGCGTGTTGGGTTTTGTGTGGGTGAAGTCTGAGTAACCCAAGTTCTACCAAACAACTTAAATTTGCCCAATGATAGATTGGGCGACGTCATTCTTAAGGCAAAATCATTATTTGGTTGAATCTAGATCAATTGGGGGAAGTTTGAGTACCCCGGGGTAGGTAATCGTTTTGGGTATAGTATCTAGGCTTTAATTGCGTAGAAATAGGCCTGCAATTGGTTTTCGTAGGTTGTGCGTAGAGAAATATATATTGGAGTAAAAATCTGGCACATTGGGACATTTGGCGAGCTGAGTCGAGCTCGCCAAGTGACTTAGTGTTTCACCAATTAAACCTCCTTTCTGCAGTTTTGACCTGAAATGGCTATAAATTAATCTGTAACTTTCAACGATATGCTTGTGATCGGTAATTTTACTTGGAAACTCACCGAATTGTTTTAGCTTAGCCTTTCTGATCTCATTTTTGGCTAAATATTTCTGTAACATTCGACGAGGTATTCTTTTATCGCCAAGTTAGTTCGGTGACTTGCCGAATAGACTTGCATCTCGCCCTTTTGTTCTGAATTGTTGTTAAATTTCTCTTTAAAATTCGGTGAGCCCTCTTAAGCTTGCCAAGCTATTTGGTAGTATTCTTGCAACTTTTTGAATATGAGATTTTCTTAACCCTTTACAACTGCATGTGTTTTATTTGTGTTTTTCTACAGATATGGCTAGACAAAAGTTTCCGGTGAGAGGTCTAGCACCCCGCAAAAAGGCAAAAGGGGTCATAATTGCTACGGAGGTCACACCTCCCTAGGTCACTCTTTCTAAGACTCCTCAGGTAAATGTAAAGGGAAAAAGGAAGAAGTGAGTGGTGGAAAGTTCCAGCTCGGGTTCGAGGTATTTAGACCACATGGGCATAGACTCCACTCACCTGACCACCTCTAAGTATGAGATGGTGGAGGATGCGGGGTTTAGGAAACCTATTCACATACCAACGATTGAGGGGAGTTACATAAAATGAAGCACTCAAAGCTCCTATCCAAATCAATTCATGATCGAGCAACACTCCGTGCACCTCCAACACCAACAACAGTATAGGCACCTCAAGTGCCTTCGGCCCCGACGCATCCTCCTCGTTTCATGAACCGACTGAAGGTTGCTGTCTTGATGACCATTTTAGAGGAGAAGTGGTTGTCGACATATAATGTGGTAGACCGGTATCTTGATGTGTGGGAGACGTTGTGCTTCTACAAGTTTCAGCAGGTCACCAAGCCCCAAAATTGGTATGTTTCTTCAAGGGTTCGGGATTTTTATGCAGGTTATGCAAAGTTGATCCCAAAAGAGAAGACTAAGGCTTGGTTGATGGCACCAATGGTGACACGCCCTGAAATAGATGGCGTAACGTGCACTAGATACATTATTAGATCAAGTTACCCACTAAAACATACTAGCTAACAAAATTGTGAGACAAAAACTGTGGGCCGCACAACCTCAAAAAAGTTAAGTTTGTACCATGAAGGTCATGACCTGAATGAGAATGAACCATTCAAAGAATAGTAGACAAGCCAAAATATAAAGATGTACTAGCTAGACGACGAGGCCACAACTGAAGACATACCTACCTACACACACACATATATATACATGCCAAGTCTATGGGCTGGAGATTAAAACATACAAAAGAAAACCCAGAATATTGTGTCCATAATAGCCTCTATGAGTGACATAAGCACCTTTGGGACAAGGCCCCGACTATACCAAAACTTTTCAACAAAAGTAAACATCCTCTAATAGCCCCAAGATTAGATGGAGCTTACCAACTCACAGTTGAACCTAAATTCTAGCGGGTGGGTTGATCAATTTCCCTACGTAAACCTGCTCGCACGAAACAAAAAATAGCGTCCCTGGTAATGGGACGACAGTACGAACAAAAATTGTACTGGTATGTAAAGAGAAAAGTTAAATCATAAATAGTTACTGTAAAAGGGTAAAAAAGATACCACCTGAAACTGAAACCCAAATAATCGCCATGGCTGACATTTGGCCTCCTAATATTTAAAGATGCATGGTACTCGTATAATCGTATGTCATGAATATATATATATATATATATATATGCATGACATACCGAACCAAATTCTAGAAATGGTGGTGCTTCTAGGTAGCTAATCGGCATCATATATACGCCAACTTATGGCCATCGGTGTCAGATACGTATAAATATATGCAATAGGCCCCATACCTACTGAATATATCGTAGGAGTAGAATACATAGCATGTCATGTCATGAATTTGTAACACTTATATGTTACCATTGTCATGTTTTCAATCTTGGTATGTTTGTAGTCTTGTTCTCATAAATCTGTAATCACTTTCGTATGACATGTAACCATCTCATGGAACCTAATATGTTCTTCCAAATAAGCTTGAAGAGTTAACTCGAATTTTAGAAAGATAACCTAATCTTGCAAACATTCATAACAAGTTTAAGGTGATTTACATAGTTCCTATACTTGGTTCCTGGATAATTTATAAAAGAAGTATTTCAAAAATCAAGTGTTCTAATAGTTTAAACATTTAAGTTATATTTGAATGTTTTGAAGATCGTGGGTTACTTTAAAGATTTTTCATAATAATTTTAGTGGAGAAAGAGGGCTGGTTACAAATAATAAGGGTCTCCCGTGATATTTTAGTCACATCACCCAAAGAAGAATAAGAATTCATACAAGCGGACATATAATCAAGGAAATCGATAAAATGACATGTAGATGTCGAATACTATATTTATCCAAACGAGTGGAATATCAAAATAATAGAATCATTAAAATAATTCAGTTGACATCCCAATGCAAAATATCACATTCGACGTTTTAGGAATTTTCTAGGAGTGGTGCTAAAATGAGGGACAGAGCTTAGCATTAACACACCTTCCTAATGAACGCTCAAATGGCTGTAGTTTCTTCACGAAAGTTATTCCATACGTCCTAATATTCGCAAACACTATATATTCAAAGCTAATACGCACCTATAAAAAATTATAATTGAGCTTAAATCGGCAGATTTTCCATATGGCCTCAACTTGACGAAACGTCCGTAGAACTTCATAAAAACAATCATAAAAGAGTCCTGAGATGATTACCTTAGTTAACCAAGTGTAAAACTTGAAGAAACACCAATAAATACCAATTTATATCTTCAAAACCCAGCTCCAAACGCAAGGGGAAAATGACTTCTACATGTAGAGACCACGTTTCTAGGCACGGGGGCAACCTTTAATGGTAGAAATCGTCAAAAACTAACATTCATCATGCAAGAACTCCATTATAACCCTCTCTTAAAATTTCATTCTGGTTAGGGAGTGAAAATAAATGTTTTCATGACTTAAAATGTCGAGTAAGCCAACATACAACATTTTTTACCCGACCCAGATTCTGCCTCGGCATGGCGTAGTAAAACTCGAATTACTTTTTACTCAGATGTCGGCTGGATACGGGGTTTTTTGAATTGCAAAGACTTGTAGGCCTTCAAATATATAGGTCATGGGCCTTCTAACTTTTTATATATTGTTAGAAAATATCCAAGACATTTGACCAAAAGTTAAGAAAATATTATTAGAGAAACTTCGATAATTTTTGTCGACCTTAGTTTCACTAATTTTCTTGACTTCAAAACTTAACATACGACCCTTGTTCTATTATAATACCTCATAACACACTATTCTTAGCATGTTAGATACTCATAGGCTTACCCCAAGGTATGAGATAATTTAAACCTTTCAAACGGGCGTAGTTCTACCCAAGCCATTTCTTTAATCTAGAACATTGTTTGAGGGGTGCATTTGACCTAAAACATTAATTTTGTTCCGTGATATTGCCACCCATTTGCAATCTTAATCTCCAATTTACTATACCAAGTCATATACACCTCATATAACCATGCCAAACTACGCAACACCTCTTATGCAAGAATAGAGAAAAAAGTATGGGATCTCACATTCTTCCCCCCACTCCCCCAACCTTATGAACATTCTCCCGTGAATGGATCTAGACAATTCCTTGGTTGAGTTTTTTTTTCATAGGACTTTATTTGCTAATCTATATTTCATACAGTCACAAACCTAAAGTCAAATTATGAAAAATTTAACTACTAAGCGTTGTATAGCAATCTCGTAAGAAGACATATATATTGCACCTTCAAGCTACGTAAAATCTAAATAATTCATTATGAATAAGTAATTGCCAATTATAGAAATGTGACTCGCCTTAAGTCGTAAACAGTTGGGGGTTCTCCTTCCTCATTTCCTCTTCCACTTCCCAAGTCGTTTCCTCAATGTTACTTCTTTAGTTCGAAGCTACTTCTTTAGTTCGAAGCTACTTCTTTAGTTCGAAGCTTTCTTACTTGCCGATCTACAATCACTATTGGTACCTCTGTATAAGATAAATCTTCAGTGATGCAAATATTTTTAATGGGCATAATACGTGAAGGATCTCCAATGCACTTCCGCAACATAGAAACATGAAATGCAGGTTGGATTGCTTCCAATTAAAAAGGAAAATCAAGCTCGTATGCCACCAGATTGATTAACGTAACAAGGTATTTCATTCAATACTAAATGTAAACGATTGTTCGTCAGTATAATAACCCAACTACGTGAGTTGGGGTCGATCTTACAGGGAGTAGTACTTTCTTCAAATTCAATAATAAAAGTACAATGACAATCTCTTCAATCAAACAAATTCTTCCACAATTAATGTTCAAATCTCAAATTTCAGGTTTTAACTACCAATCCAAATTTACACTTCAACACAAGTAATCCAATTTTAGAGTAAAGCTTTGGGAATTGATCAGCCAATTATTGAATCTCAACGAAATGGATAAATGTTACTGCTCATAATGGGATAATTTGTTGTGGGTAGGTCGAACCATATATAAAGTAACTTTCTCTCGAACAATTACCTTTTCTATGTTGAATTCTCTCAAACTTCAACACCATTCGAAAGAGGCCCATCTCTTTACCCTCATCAAATCCACTCTCTCGAGCTGGATACAAAGGAAGGGTCACTTGTTTCACTCTCTTGAGCTGAAACAAAGGAAACCCACTACTAAGGATGCTAAGATTGCCACCTTGGTTCCACACCTCTCTCTGGAGCAACTCCACAACACTGAAATTGATACACGAAGTAGCGCAATTCAACTTGAAACACAACAACAACTTAAACTCACTTCTAATTAACACCATTCTTTGCAACAAACAAACAACCACTAAGTGAATTCAACTATAGGCTTCATGATCAAAACCCCAAGAAAAGGGTTTTAGCCACTCATTTTAGAAATTAAAAAATCAAAATTAATTATCACTCCCATAGTTGGGTACAAAATGAGAATTATAGATGAAATTCAATTGATAATCTCCTCTTTTACAAAATCTCTCTCAAAATCTTGCTAAAAATCACTCACTAAACCCTTTGGTAGTGTTTTCTCTCTAAGTAATTATTTCCTCCCTTTCTGAATGAATTTCTCTCTCTAGCCAAAACTAATTTAAACAAGTCTAAAGTGTCACTTCTCAGGACAATTCGGCGAAGTAAGTTGGGTATCGCTGACAGATCGGTGAATCGCCGATTGCTCTTCATCTCGCCTTTATTTTTTGCTTTTTCTTGGTCTAGATACTGTAACTTTAAATGATCTAGGTTGGATCACCGAATGACTCCACGATTCGCCCTTTATCCGTCTATCTCGCCCATCAGCCCTTTCTTGATGAGTCCATAATTTGGACTTATTTAGGGCTTTATTTTAATCGATTTAGTGTCCTCAAATACATATTTTATCTCAATAACTAATGTAAATCCTTTAGTTTCATGTATTTGAGTTGAGAGACAAAGAATGGATGCTATCAAGCAAAAAAGAAACAAGGCGGCTGAAATCATGAAGAAATTAAGGCCTGAGGATCGCCTAATGCATTAGGGGAGTTGCCGAATGGCCTTAGAGTACTGAGCTCTGAAGGAAAAGATCAAGTTGGCGGTGAAAGAGAGTAGGTGGCGTGTCGCCGAACAGTTTCGCGAAGCAACACCATTTCGCCCAATGATTCAAAATACAAAGATGTTGAAGGCAAAAGCTGAAAGGCGATGAACCACACCAAATGGAGGATAGTCGAGTGCATCGACGATCCCGACTAACTACGCCGAGTGGTCCTTTGCAGTACAAATTTTGAAAACTATAAATACCCATTTTAATATGTAGCTTAGTGTGAAGTTTTACTTATCAGAAATCAAGTTGTAGCGAATTATTACTGATTTTTAGAATATTTTAGTTTGACTTCTTAGAGTTTTTGGGAGACATTGTTCTTGCGCTTTGAAGGTTTTGAAAGTTTTCATCTCCAACAAATTGGAAGTGGGCCTCAAAGAATCTTTATCTTAAACATGTTTAACGACATTATTTATCGTACCCATTTGATGTAAACACTTTTAGGTATCAATTTCTATCTCTTTTACATGTCTAGCTAAAACCTTGACTTAGGTGTGATTATGTGAATTTGGGTTAAATTTACTGTTGGGTATTGCTCATTTTTAGTCTATTTGTTGTTTAAATGTGATTTTATTTAGTAGTTGCGTTTAAACTTAATGGGATTGTAATTGCAAATACGATTTCATCTCTGTGATTTTGGCTTGCTCGAGAGAGAGGTTTTTTAAAAAAACTACTAAATTGATAGCCTGTGGTTATTGGGTCGTCGTGGGTTCATCTTGAGAGAGTGAATCCTAGACCCTCTCCCACACATTCAGCTCGAGAGAGTGAATTTTCTAAGGCGAAGGTTGTTCTTAATTGCTGCAATTCGGTGTTCGAGAGAAATCGAGTTGATTCAGGGTAAGTTGTTCAAGAGAAAATTTACCCTCACTAAAGTCTAGCTTAATTACAAATGTTCAGTAATTTACTATCAATAGCATTTACCCGGTTGTTTATTTTATCCCATATTCCTATAACATCTCAAGAATCCAGTCTACCTATCTCGCATCTTTAAATTTTTGATATTTTTGTTTATTAGTTGAATACAAAACCCCCATTGATAATTCACATTCGTGTCACTTCTTGATTTAGTATGCTTTTACTCGTAAATATTTATAGCTATGATTGACTAGAACATAATATTAATTTTCTACTTAATTCACGATTACTAACTGCTCCCTTAGGACTCGACCCCAACCCATTCGATTGGATTATTATACTACATGCGATCGTTGACACTTGAATTGGAAGTAGTGTCTTTGATTACGTCAAACATTAAAATGGTGCCGCTGCTGCGGAGTGGTGTTAATTCAGAAATTTTAGTTAAGTTGGATTTTGTTCTTGTTAGTGATAGCTCTACTCACTTAATTTTTAGTTTTGTTTTGCTTGTTTGTGTGTTGAAACAGGAAAAATGAGTGTAAAGAGTGAAAACGTTAACCAAATAGGTCACCCCTGTTGAGGTTATTGAACTTTAGGGATAACCTCCTAACATTCCAACAATTGGAAAGTGAGACTACCTATGATATGTGGCCGAGATTTAAGGCATTGCTACAACAATTCCCTAATCATGGAATGCCAGAAAAATTGTTGCTAGAATGCTTCTATAGAGGCCTTGGTCCCGAAAATAGAAGTGTTGCTGATGAACTTTTAGCAGGTTGTTTGATACGACAACCATATGGATTAGTAGCCCAACGCCTTGTTGGGATGGTTAAAGCCAACAAGGAAGCAGAAAAGGGACAAGAATGGGCTGCATTGTTGATTTAGCTGGACAACCGATCAAAGAAGGTAATGAAGTTGGAAGCAAGGTTTAAAAATAAAAGCAAATACCTTCCCCCTCGCAAGTGTAAGAAAATGAAGCAGCATGAGGGTGGACAAAATGGTGAAGTCCTCTCACTCATTCAACATAAAATCGACGAACAAGATAGAGTGTTGAATGAGATAAAAGGGAATGTCGAAATACTGAATCAGATGACGACCTCCCATTCCATGATTATTCAGCTATAACACGCCCAAATAGGCCAAGTGATGTTATGTCTCTACGCACAACATAAAGAGGGATTACCTAGTGATACTATGGTTAACCCCGAGAATGAGGTTTGAATAGTGACTTGCATTGTTTCAAGACGTTAACTAAGGCGTTGTTTGAGAGGCAACCCAAAACCCTTTATTGCTTTATATTTGTTTTAGAAATAATGGTGTGTTGATCTTGTTGGCTAAAGTGTCGAGAGTGTTTGAAAATTACAGGTTGGCGAGCTAAAAGGTCCAGTCGGCGCATCGTCCAAAAGGTCGACGAGCCCAACCTAATCCGTTGTTTGACTCAAGACATCTTCAAAATAGAGTCTGTAAAACTCGGCGAGCCCAAGAAATCATTGGCGAATCGTCGACCAGGTTCGCGATCCCGACGTAGACCGACGTTTGGACCCCAGATTAACTGGAAAGCCTATAAACTCAGCAAGGTAAGTGAACACTCGGTGAGTCATCGAATGGGTCGGCGAGGGCGACTAACTTCATTGAATGGGAGAACTGGATGGTTTTAAAGGCCAATGGTGTCAAAGTTTCAAAATCTTCACTTTCAGTAGCTTTCAAACTTCTCAAACTCGCACCTAGTTAGTATTTTCAATATTTTTGCACTACATAAGTATTTTGGTTGTTGATTGGTGCTCGAACTTTGTATTACATTGCCACCTAGCAGGTCAAAGTACTTTAATCAGCATAAAAGGTTGGTTTTCCACACCCATAGTTTATTTTATTGAATTTGTACTCATTTGCAATGATCTTATCTTAGTGATGTGTCATGGGCCTCTCTAATAGGATTAGAATGTTTGAATGCCGATTTTTATTTGATAATCTTGAATGTATTGTTTTGATCGTCGAATGCCCGTAAATTTTTTCCTTAAAATGAATTAAATTTTATGGGGTTTTGCTTATGTGTTTGTTATATTAGTTGGGTGAAGTCTGAGCAGCCCGTATTTGTGCTAAATGGCGTAAATTGCACAATGATAGAGTGGGTGACACCATTCTTAAGGGCAGAAGTCGTGAAATGGCCAAATTTGGCAAAATCGGGAGAAGTCTCAGTATCCCATGGTGATGGTTGTTATGGGTCTGAGCTTAATTTAACTAGTGCATGCTTTGATTTTATTTTCGGTGGTTGTGAGGTTAAATTTGAGAAGTTGGGTTAAAAATAGGCACGTTTGGCCGTTTGGCGAGCTGGTTCGAGCTCGCCGAACCACTCAGCGGTTCGCCTAATGTCCCCATCTCTCCTTTAATTTCATACTTAATGAGTACTTGAATTCTGTAACTTTCGGTGAGAAGCCTAAGCTCACCGAAAGTATTCTTGACCGCCCTTTGTCTGCACCCCTGAACCTTTTTTGCACTAGAACTTTCGGCAGGCTAGCCCTTGCTCGCTGAAAGGGACCTCTCATCAGCGACTTGCTGATAATTTTGAGCCACTCCTTTCAGCGAGCCCGATTTAGCTCGCCAAAGAGATTAGGCGACTCACCGACTTGATCGGCGAGTCTGTCTGCAGTTACTTTTTTGTGCTTTGATATGAATATTTACTAATTTCTCTCTGATGTTTTGCAGATATTGTACGAACAAATCTAGATGGGCCACCCCATAAAAAGCATGGGGAATTACTACAAATGAAGGGGGATCAAATCCTCCAAATAAGAGAAGGCAAGAACTCCCACGGGAGAGAAAGGCAAAATAAAGAAGCACACATCTAAGAGAGTGGTTGTTGACACTCGGGCTAATTTGTCTAAGCTTGAGGACGAGCAGCCTTTGTGTCATGATCCGAGATTAAATCCTAAACGTAACATGGCGTAGTTGACCACGAAGGGGTCTCATACAAACCCTTAGCATAATCATACACATAATGTCATAAGAAATAATACGTAAATTAAAACTTTTTCTTCAACAAACGAAGTCATCTTTTTTCAAAATAGAAAGGAGTCTAAACATTGTCTCATTAGCCATCTATACAATCAAATAATTAGACATATAGGGATACAACCGTTACATAGTTCTAAAATGAAACTAATAAAAGAAACTACTAAGATATCTACTAAGTAAGATGTTGGTCCCCGAACTTGAGGACTCATCAACTGGCTTGGAGGATCACCTATTCCAAGCCCCTTGAACCAAAACTACCATCTTCATGAACCAACCACCTACATTGTAGAAAACATATAAATATGGGTTGGCACAAAAATGTACTAAGTATGGTAGCCATGCATGAAAAGGGACATTTCATTTGAAATCATGCTTTATGCCATTTTTGAACATCATCTTTGAAATAGTTGGAGAATTCAACCATTAAGGTAACTAACATACATTTCATTATAACCTGAGAAATATCATTATAACAACAAGCATAGTCTCCAATATCAATATAATACACATCCCAATCTTCACAATACATAGCCTCCAATTATACAAGAATACACGGTTAAATATCAAGACCATCACATCATGAAGGAATCATCACATAAGTAACCTCTAAAACACACTTGTGCAATGTATGGTAACTAACATGTATTTACAATGTACAACACAAGTCCCAAGGGAGTGGTGGTGAAAATTAATAGAAAAATAAAATTTAGTTCTAATTAGTCATAGCTATAAACATTATCTAATATAAACAGGATAAATCTAGGGGGGTGATGCAAGCGTCAATTAACGATGGGGGTTTGTCACAAGTAAGCAAAAACAACAAAAATGCAAAGAGTACTAATATGGAGACAGGATTCTTGGGATGTGACAGGAATACGAGATATACTAAATCATTGGGCACATGCTTTTGGTAGTAAATTGATTAATTATTTGTGACTAGTCTAGACTATAGTGGGGTTAAATTCTCTCTCGAGCAACTTACCCCGAATCAAATGGGTTTCTCTCGGACACCCACTTGCCACATGAAGAACAACCTCCGCCTTAGCCCACTCACTCTCTCGAGCTGAGTGTGTGGGGATGATACTAGGGTTCACTCTCTCGAGCTGAACCTTATGTCGAACCACTACCACCGGCCATCAATTTATTAGTCTTACATTTACGACCTCTCTCTTGAGCAAGCCAAAAACACAAAGGTGAAATAGTATTTGCAATTACAACTTCATTAAGTCCAACCACAACTACTAAACGAAATCACATCAAAACAACAAATAAACCACCAATAAGCAAGACCCAACAAATAATCTAACCTATATTCACAAAATCACACCCCAAGAATTGCGGTTTTAGATAGACATGCTAAAGAGATAGAAATTTATACCAAAATGAGTTTGCATTCAAATGGGTATGAAGATTTAAGTCTCAAAACAAGTCAAGAGTGAAGAATCCACAAGACCCAAGTACAAAATCTTGGAGTTGAAACCCTTTGAACCTTCAAGTTCTTTAAAACCCTTTCCCAACATAGAACTCAAAAATAGATGCTAAGTCTGAAAATATTACTGTTCAAAGCTAGAACTTCTCTTCTAAATATTAATTCTCAATGAGTATTTATAGTTTTCAAAAATATGTGTTGCAGTGGATCATTCAACGTCGTTAGTCCGGATCACCGATCAACTAGTCGATCCGCCCTTTGGTAGGCTTCATCGCCGTCTTGCTCTATCCATCAGTATCATCGCGTTTGGATCACTGGGAAACATATTACTGCTTTACATAACTGTTCAGTGACATGCCGACTGCTCCTTTTCTCTGCCGATTTGATCCTTTCCTTCAAGGCTCAACACACTGGAACAAAAGGGGATCTCCAGGCTCATTAGTGACTCGCCAACTAGACTCAGAGATCCTCAAGCCTTCATTTCTTTGTTCTATCAGCCACTTTTCGTTCTTTTTTATAAGTAGTATCCATGCATTCCCTCAAACTTCAAATACCTGAAACTTAAGGGTTTTCATCAGATATTGAGACAAAACATGCATTTGAGGACACTAATTCTATCAAAATATAGCACTAAATGAGTCCAATTTGTGGACTAATCCACACCCCCAACTTAAACTTTTGCTTGTCGTCAAGCAAACTCAAGTCAAGATGTTTAAAAAGAAGGTCTCGAACAGTGCTACACAAGACTCAATCATGAATGCACACATCATGACTCAAGTTACTTATGCAAAGATCAAATGTGCACTCAAAGATTCAAGTTGTGACTCACCAATATCAAACAATCTCATTCTCACAATACTTGCTTCAAATGCAAGTTCAAGCTCAACCAAAGTGTTCAAATGCCCTCAATAAGGAATGATTCAAATTTCACACACAAAGGTTTAATCATTTAAAGTTCCGAAATCAAATGCAACGCTCACTCTCACAAGGAAGAACACAATGCATGCTTTCACCCATAAGTTTGCCCATATTTTCCGATCAACTTTTGTTTCAGCTCACTCAAGATCAAAAAGGTCTTTTTAAGGCTTGTAATGGGGCTGAGTGCAAAGGTATGGTCATTTAGGCTCAGTGACTTTCATCCTCATGAATTGTGGTACTCATGACACTTCCTTTCCTTTTCCTTCATCATTTTCTTTAGTTCTCATAAGTCATCCTATTATTCACTTCCCATGGATTTTTGGAAACCCCATTTTCTTTATATTTTCAGAACTTTATTCCACTTCTTTTTCATTCTTTTTCTTTCCTCTCTTTTTGTTTTTGTATGGAGGGGTTCCATGTTTCTCAAAAATCATGGGTAAGAAGGACTTTCTTGCAGTTCTTCATTTACCCTTTCTTTTCACCACACCCCCAAATTAGGCTTTTTGCCTAAGTTGTCTATTCAACTAACCACAACTTCATGAGGATTATGGGTAATGGATAAAGAAAGGTTATGTTTCCATCAAGTTTCTTCCAAAGAAAAGTAAGGTTCAAGGGGTGTTCAAGAGAGGTTCACACACTCACAAGGTAGGACACAAATAGGTATATGTCAAATTGGCTCACACTCTTCGAAGTTGCCTAAGATCATATCAAGAGATAGCCTTACTTCATCGATCGGACCAACGGGGAAAATTCTAGGATCTATCATGCATGGTTCAAAGTAAGCTATTCACTCTAGGGATTGACACTACAGTCAAACAAGACTCCACACTCTCGCTAGTGTGCAATGAACATCACAAGAGACTCAACTTGAAATTAGGCTAGTCCTAACGAGATACAAAGAGTTCGCATATTGTCTATGCAACTTCCTTTGGCCTCATCGTAGCCTCGCATTCATGTTCGTTCGATTGAGAGAACTATTCAAGTCATTGGTATTGATCTGAACAGAGACTTAAACTTTACAAAAGAACAGCCACATTCAACACACGAGAAGTAGAAAATTTTTTGGACGGGTCAAAATCGTTTTGCAATTTGAAACAAAAGGAGCCATAACCTCAAACATCTACATAAATAGTATATCAAGTACAATTTTTAAACAGAACGGCCCAAATATATACACTAAAACACGAGTAACAAATAGAAATCACAAGATGAGCTTCACCCCACCACAAATAAAAAGCGTTTATCCTCAAATGCAAATACAATAATAACTTATATGTAAAATAAAGAAAGACAGAGAGGGAGGTAAAGAAAGGTCCTGTCTACGCAGTCTCTCCATCTGTCCGGGCATTAGTGCCTGATGTGTCAACCTGGGATTTGATGATGGCCCCCGAAGCTTCTTCAGAAGATTCAGCGGCAGTTGACTTACTAAGATTGTCCAAGTCATGAGCTGCCAAACAGGAGTGGATGACTGTGAAGAATCCACGTCTCCACGAGGGAATAGTTGGGTCTCGGAGATTTATTTTCTTGCTAGCACTGGGATTCTTACCCTCATTATCCATTTTGGGAGGGATTGTTGCCTTTGCATTTTTCCTGATATTTTTCTCTCTTGTTTGTCGGGGTGGCATATCTCTTCCAGCTACTTTTGGTCTAACCATTTCTGCAAAGATTTCAGAAAAAGTTATAAAGGATTCAGAAAAAATCAAGGAAGTTCAATTGTAGACTCACTTCGCCAAAACAATTGGCGAAGCGCGCAAATACTTAGGCAGTTCACCGAGTGCAATGCATAGAGAATACAACGATGTATATCAATGGCGAACATGAAATCTTTCAGTGAGGTGCCGAATGCATTCGGTGACATCATGGTTGTAGCCAAAAGTTACAGAATTCAACATCATATTTGGCATTAAATTAAAGGCGAGATGGACATTTAAGGCGAACCGCCGATTGATTCAGCGAGCTTGACCTAGCTGGCCAACTGACCCAAGGTGCCTGCCTTTTACCCAACTTCCCATATTCAACCCTGCAACCCCCAAAAATGAAAATAAGATATGCACAACTCAAATTAGGCTTAGCCCCATTGACAATCATGCACAACCCACAATTTTTTCAATCAATTTAAAGTGCAACCTTTAGGAATTAACTATTTAACTTAGTACGAGCAAAATTTGCGAACTTAACAGGCAAACAAATATTCAAATCCTACCAGAGATGCCCAACACACATCAATAAAGTAATTCCATTTCATTTGAGCACAACTTGTGCGAAAATAATCATGGGGTTAGAGAAGACAAATCTTTTATGTCGTCCAAATGGTTATCGAAAAGCTAGGAGGCAATGTAATCCAACTCGTAGCACAATTTGATACTAAAAATAATTTAAAGATGCAAGGTATGTAAAACTAGAGTGCTGGTGTGATTTTGGGAAGATGAAAAAGTGAGTAAGAGGGAATGAGTTTGAAGCTCTTAAGCCTTTGGCTTGAAAAACAGTCCAGTTTTCATCCATTCGGCGACATTGGTCCCGATCGCCGAGTCACTTGGCATTTTGTCAAGTTGCCACATGTCTCGCTGAATGTTACAGGATCTCCAGTTATTATGGAGTCCAACAGAAGTCTCCTTCGGCATCGCCAACATGGTCGGCGATTCGCCAATAGTTTTGTGTGGTTGCCGAGTTTCATAGACTCTAATGTAGCTTGGTCTTGAGTCTAACGACAGTTTGGTTTGGGGTCGCCGAACCCTTTTGGAGAATCGCGGACTGGACTTGTAGCTCACCACTCTGCATTTGTCAATTACTCTCCACACTTCCATCTGCACAATCAACACACCATTATTTTCTCAGAGAAAAATAAAGCAATAAAGGGGATTTGGGTTGCCTCCCAATCAGTGCCTTAGTTAACGTCGTGGCATGATGCAGGTTCACTATAACATTTCATTGTTGGGATTTGTCATAGTGTCACTAGGCAATCCCACTTTTTGTTGCGATTGGAGATTAGGTAATGCATGACCCACCAGGTTCTCGAGCAACTGAACGGCTCTGGAATGAGACCAAATCATTCGCTTCATCCCTTCGATGTTTTTCTTTATTTCTTCCATCTCTCTATCTTGCTTAGTCACCTTGTGGAGAATGATTGAGATTGTTCCCTCAAGGCGTTTAACCTCATGGTTCTTGGGACTTCTTCGCTCATGAGGAGGGATATATTTATCTTTCCTCTTACACAAGACTTCAATCTTCATCATCTTTTTGGCCAATTCATCCATCTGAGTCATTAGAAAGGCCAACATGAAGTCTTTTTCTACATCTTGGTTCATTTCAGCCATTTGATTAAGCACTTGGGCTGCTATCACATATGGCTATTTCGCAATGCCTCCCAGAATGAGTTGGTCGACAAACCTATTCTTTCGGGGACCAAGACTTCTGTAGAAACAATCAAGGAGGATTATGTCGGGAATGTCATGAGTTGGGCATTGAGTGATTAGTCTATTAAATCTTGCCCATGACTTGTGGATCTGGTCACCTTCTAATTGCTTGAAGGCGAGGATACGCTCCCAAAATATTATTACCTCTAATGGAGGGAACTCCATTAGCTCTTGAATGTTGCTCGCCATACCCACTCCCTCTGCTTCAATACAGATAAGAAAAATAAAACTACAATTAAGTAAACTACAACTAAGAAGACCAGAAATTTTAATTTAACTACAAATTCTCAACCGATACCACTCCCTGGCAGCGGTGCTATTTTGATGTGCGTAATTAAGACACAACTTCCAATATAAGTGTCTACGATCGTGTAGTAGTATAATAACCCAACCAAGGGTTGGGATCGAGTCCCAATGGAGTGGTGGTGAAAATTAATAGAAAAAAAAATTTAGTTCTAATTAGTCGTAGCTATAAACATTATCGAATATAAACATGAAAAATCTAGGGGGTGACGCAAGCGTCAATTAACGATGGGGGTTTGTCACAAGTAAGCAAAAACAACAAAAATGCATAGAGTACTAATATGGAGAAGGGATTCTTGGGATGTGACAAGAATACGAGATAGAATAAATCATTGGGTACATGCTTTTGGTAGTAAATCCATTGAATATTTGAGACTAGGCTAGACTATAGTGGGGGTAAATTCTCTATCGAGAAACTTACCCAGAATCAAATGGGTTCCTCTCAAACACTCACTTGCCGCATGAAGAACAACCTCCGCCTTAACGCACTCACTCTCTCGAGCTGAGTGTGTGGGGATGAGACTAGGGTTCACTCACTCGAGATGAACCATATGTCGACCCACTCCCACCGGCCATCAATTTAGTAGTCTTAGTTTTACGACCTCTCTCTCGAGCAAGCCAAAAACACAAAGGTGAAATA
Source organism: Solanum piurae (assembly GCA_029582685.1). Lineage (NCBI taxonomy): Eukaryota > Viridiplantae > Streptophyta > Magnoliopsida > Solanales > Solanaceae > Solanum > Solanum piurae. The sequence continues at coordinate 13,963 of JAJOOO010017239.1, read as the reverse complement.
GTATTTGCAACTACAACTTCATTAGGTTCCACCACAACTACTAAACAAAATCACATCAAAACAACAAATAAACCACCAACAAGCAAAACACAACAGATAATCTAACCCATATTCACAAAATCACACCACAAGAATTGGGGTTTTAGCTAGACATGCTAAAGAGAGAAATTTATACCAAAATGAGTTTGCATTCAAATGGTAATGAAGATTTAAGTCTCAAAACAAGTCAAGAGTGAAGAATCCACAAGACCCAAGTCCAAAATCTTGGATTTGAAACCCTTTGAACCTTTAAGTTCTTCAAAACCCTTTCCCAACTTAGAACTCAAAAATATAAGCTAAGTTTGAAAATATTACTATTCAAAGCTAAAAATTATTTATTTAATAATCATTCTCAACGAGTATTTATAGTTTTAAAAAATTTGTGCTACAGTGGATCATTCGGCGTCGTTAGTCGGGATCACCGATCAACTTGGCGATCCGCCTTTTGGTAGGTTTCATCGCTGTCTTGGTCTATCCTTTACCATCGTCATGTTTGGATCGTTGGGCGACATAGTATTGCTTCGCGGAACTGCTAGGCGACACGCCGACTGCTCCTTTTCTCCATCGATTTGATCCTTTCCTTCACGGCTCAGCACACTAGAACAAAAGGCGATCTCCAGGCTCATCGGGGACTCGCCAACTAGATTCGGTGATCCTCAGGCCTTCATTTATTTGTTGTTTCAGCCACTTTTTGTTCCTTTTAACTAAGTAGTGTCCATGCTTTCCCTCAAACTTCAAATACCTGAAACTTAAGGGTTTTCATCATATATTGAGACAAAACATGCATTTGAGGACACTAATTCTATCAAAATATAGCTCTAAATGAGTCCAATTTGTGGACTCATCACAAGTAAGCACCTCCACCATAAGTGGATCAACAATTAATATTTATAATACTTGACAAGTAAACATCCCCACCATAATTGGACCAATCCATTCATATATAATAACTTCACATAACATACCTTCATATATTTCCCTTCAAGGCCAAGAGTCGAGATCAAGCTTAGATTTGGCACAATATATAGAGGAAAATCATAATCTGACAACATAACCAATATGATCATTTTCAAGGTAATTCATATCTACAAGATTCTATCATATTCCATTCATGTATAGGTGATCTAAACTAAGTCCATTCATCAGTAAATTGATCAACCCTAGAAGATCACATCTAACCCCTCAATTTGCCACTTTCATGATATAACCCAAGACCAAGTCAATTTTATCTTTGCTTCATAAGGTAATCAAGAATACATGTAAAACTCTATTTAGATCATCTAATTACATCATAAACAACTCTAATTCAATCAATTGAATCAACTTCTAACAACATTCATTGTGTAGAGAAAAGCCATAGCTAGGGTTGGAGCAAAACTCATGGATTCTTTAGATTTGAAGTTAAAACCTTATAAAATCAGTAGTATTACAAATAATAAACATAGTTTAATCTTTAATAAAAACTTAGAAAGGAATACCTGGGGTTTAGTTGAAACCCTAGCCTTTTAAGATTTCTAGAATTGAATTAAAAGCATTTGAGAGGGCTCCATGGGTGATAGCTACCCATGGATGAAAACCACAATACCTTAGGTGTAGAAACCTACGAAAATCCTAAGAAAAATGATCCATCTTCAAAACCCTAGGTTGGTTTCTTATCTTCAATGTTGTTCTTGGAGAGTAGACTTTGGGAGAGAAAGGGAACTGGGTTTTGATTTGGGGTCTTGACTTGTGGTGAATTAATGGATTAGTTTAGGGACTTATAAGTTTATATAGGTCATTAATTAACCATCTAACCGACCTCCCTTAACCACCACTTAATTAACTAATCAATTAACTAATCCCTAACTCGAAACAAAACTGCCAACACACATCCCAACCTACGGACAGCCTTCCACGGACCGTAGACCAATCTACTGGTCATGGTTGGCTTCCGTAGTTTGGGACTGTCGCTCTAAATGCTGCAGGACCAAGGAAAAATTAAGTATGGACTCACGATTCTATCCACGAACCGTGGTATGGTCTACGGGACGTAGTTTTCCTCCATAGATCACCACCAAAATAAACAGATCATGCTGTCCAGGCGGCTTTGGAGGACTGTTTTGGGTTCCTCCTCAGTGAACCCTCGAGTGGTATTTGGGGAGTCGTACCCAGACGTTTAACCCCTAAACATGTCCATACAATTATTAGAGTCTCTTCTACAAGTTTTCACCCTCAAACAACACTCCAAACTTCCGTGGTTTGGGAATGTGGCTCTAAATGCTGCAGGCCCAAGGAGAAACTAAGTATGGACTCACAAGGTCCATCCATGTACAGTGGTATGGTCTACGGGGCGTGCTTTACCTCCGTAGATCACCACCAAAAGAAACAGGCCATGCTGTCCAGGCAGCTTTGGGGGACTGTTTTTGGGTCCTCCTCAAGGACCCCTCGAGTGGTCTTTGGGGAGTCGTACCTGGATGTTTAACCCCTAAACATGTCCATACAATTATTAGAGTCACTTCTACAAGTTTTCACCCTCAAACAACACTCCAAACTTCAACGACAAGACCCCTTCAACTCACTAGTTTCCAGACGTTATAGTCGTTTCTTGACGTTTCACCTTCAATCTCCTCAAACTAACTTCAAAAGTCATTTTTCATCATTTAAACAAGTTTCCAACTATAAACTAACATGTGAGCCGCTAGTTCAACCCACTAGATTCAGTCAAGCCTTAGCTAGGTCTTACTAGGTTTTTACGGGTGAGCTCCAGACTATATCTCACCCCACGTCCACCAGAGTTCCTCCTGCATCCACACTAGCAGAATCACTGCCAACTCCAGCACCTTCTGTTGCTTCCATTCCACCATTCGTTTTTGCACCTAGACTCCTAACCAGGTTGAAATGAGATAGTTTGTGCACCATCCTTGAGGAGAAACTACTATCTACCGAGGGTCTGGAGGGCAAGTACCATAGTGTAGCAGAGTTATTACAGTGGCTCCGGTTCCATATTTTCACCAGACCCCGAGGTCCATATATTCTTTCATGGGTCTATGAGTTCTACACAACATATGGTGAAATATTGCCTAAGAGTAAAAAGAAGGCCAGCGAGTTCAGACCGGTTAAGTTGGTCACTGTTAGAGGTGTAGAAGTGAACTGCAGTGAGGAGTACATTAATGTTGTATTAGATAGGCCTTCAGGGTCTTCACTCTCATATGACGACCTGCCTACGTCAAAAACTCTGGAGGACCTAAAGGGTTGGCTTGCCGCTATTATTTATGATACCACTCCTAAGTGGACTGAGGCGGGAGTCGAGATCGAGAAGAAGGATTTGAACATAGCTGCCCATTATTGGTTTGGATTCATCAGTAGTTCACTTATGCCTTCACAGAACGAATCCATCCTCCGACATGCAAAAGAAGCCTGCCTGGGGTCTATCTTATCAAAGAGATTGATCAACTTGGGCTTTATCATAGGAAAAGAGATAGCCATGAGAGCCAAGAAAAATCATACCTCTTTTCCCTTCCCAGTACTGATCACAGAACTATGTCGACGTGCTAGAGTGCCTCAGGATGCTGCTAGAGATTTTGAGGTGACCCCATCTTCCTCCACTGACATCCGTAATATTGATGCCGAGTATACTCGTGAGGAGGTTGATAGGAGGAGAGCTGCCCCGACAGATACCTCCCCTAAAGTTGATGTGGATTCCATACCTGCATAAGATTCTGCACCTACTCCGGCCTCCGGGCCTTCTGGTACTTCTGTCCCTCCCTCATCTTCACAGTCTCCAGGCACCTCTTCTTCCTCCTAGTAGACCAAGATCACTCAGGCAATGATCCTCAATATGGGGTAACTGGCCCAGTCAGCTAATGTGAGGGCCACCTTATTAGAGAGGTATGTCCCCTTGATGAGTGATGTTGTGATTCTAGCTGCCCTGACCCCTCTATAGACTTCTATTGACACTCTCACTACGAGATTTTAATCTTGTGAGAGAAAGCAAGGGGAACCTCCAAGATTCCAGTTTTGAAAGATGAGGTAGTAGAATTGAGGAAGGACAAAGACTATCTGAAGTCTACCGACTTCAGTTCATTAATAGGGGCTGCAGATGACTTGGACGCTCTTGAGAATTCAGAGATCCCTTCGGCTACCATCAAAGATGCAACCATGGAAGGAGCAGTAGTTGATGAGTCAGATGTTGAGACTGATGAGGAGCAGATAATGATACATGAAGAGAGCATATATAGGGACTTTCCGGATCTTGGGGAGAAGATCATGCAGTCGGAGATCCAGACATCGCGGACTGAGACTGCTATGGCAGCTCCTAGTGGGTCTGGTACTGTTGTTACCTCTTAGGTGATTCCGAACACTTATCCTGAAATCCAGACCGATGCACCGGGCACTGATACCCAGACAGATGGAGCGACTGCATACACATGATCCCCTTTTTACCTCCCTCTCTGTCTTACTTTATTTTACTTTTGAATATTTTCATGTGCATTTGAAGACAAATGATTTTTCTTGTGATGGGGTGAGGCCCACTTTTGTGCATATTAGTTTTGTTTATATATTAGGCTTTGAGCTAAATTCGTGTTATACACTACTTTTTGTTGAAGGTTTGAGCTTGTGGCTCCTTGCTTTTAATTGTAAATGATTTTTAACCTTTCCGAAAATTTGTTGCCACCTCTTATATGTGATGAACGTGGTTGTTATGTTGCGAATTTGAGTACCAGTTTTGATCAATACCGATGACTTGAATAGTGCTCATAATTGAACATAAATGAATGCACGGCTACGGCGAGACCAATTAAAGGTTCATTGACAATATGTGAACTCTTTGCATCTCGTTGTAACTAGCCAATTATCGAATCGAGTCTCTGGTGATGAACATTGCATACTAGCGAAAGTGTGGAGTCTTGTTTGACTTTGATGTCAATTCCTTGGGTGATGAGCTTATCGTGAACCATGCATGATGACACTTAGAATTTGCCCCGTTGGTCCAATTGACTAAGTGATGTTATTTCTAGAGATGATCTTAGGCAACTTTAAAGAGTGTGAACCAATGTATAATTATACCTCTTTTGTGGCATAACTTGTGAGTGTATGAACCTCTTTTGAACACCCTTTGAGCTTTACCCTTCTTTGGAATAAACTTTTTGAAAACACGACAGTTCTTAATCCACTACCTATAATCCTCATGATTTGTGGTTAATTGAATAGACAACTTAGGCCAAGAACCTAAGTTGGGGGTGTGGTAAAAAAGGGAAGGTAAGTCAAGAAGTACAAGAAAATTCTCATTTAACCCATGGTGTTGAGAGAAAAAACATGGGACCCCTCCATATAAAAAAAAATGGGGATTAAAAAAAAGTTGTGGAATGAAGTATGAAAATACAAAAACACATGGGGTTTCCAAACAATCCAGGAAAGTGAATAATGGGATGACTTATGAGCACTAAAGAAAATGATGAAAGAAGAGGAAAGGAAGTGTTGTGATCACCACATCTGATGAGGATAAAAGTCACCGAGCCTAAATGACCATACCTTTACACTCAGCCACATTAGAAGCCTTGAAAAGACATTTGTGATCTTGAGTGAGCTAAACCAATTGTCAATTGGAAAATAAGGGCAAACCTATTGGTGAAAGCATGCATTATGTTCATCTTTGTGAGTGTGAGCATTGCATTTGATTCCAGAACTTTAAATGATTAAACCATTGTATCTGAAAATGGAATCATTCTTTGTGTGAGGTTATTTGAACATTTTTGTTGAGCTTGAACTTGCATTTGAAGAAAGTATTGTTAATTTGAGAATCTTTGATAATGGTGCGTCACAACTTGAGTCTTTGAGTACACAATCCTTGCAGGAGTAAGTTGAATTTTGTGTATACTTTCATGATTGCGTCTTGAGTAGCACTGTTTGAGACATCCTTTTTGAAAGGCTGAACTTGAGATTTACTTCAGGACAAGCAAAAGTTAGTTGGGGTGTTGATAAGTCTACAATTTAGACTCATTTAGGGGTTTATTTTGATCGTTTTAGTGTCCTCAAATGCATATTTTGTCTCAATAACTAATGTAACTCCTTAAGTTTCTGGTATTTGAGTTGAGAGACAAAGCATGGACGCTATCAAGCAAAAAAGGAACAAAGCGGCTGAAAGAACGAAGAAATGAAGGCCTGAAGATCGCCTAATCCATTAGGCGAGTCGTCGAATAGCCTTAACCTTACCCAAAGTTCCAGAGTGCTGAGCCTTGAAGGAAAATATCAAGTTTGTGATGAAAGGGAGTTGTCGGCGCATTGTCGAACAGTTCTTTGAAGAAACACCATATCGCCCAATGATTCAAAATGCAAAGATGCTGAAAGTTGATGAACCAGACCAAATGACAGATCGCGGAGTGCATCGATGATCCCGACTAATTGCGCCAAGTGGTTCTTCGCAACACAAATATTTGAAAACTATAAATACCCATTTAAATCTGTAGCATAGTATGAACTTTTACATTTCAGAAATCAAGTTGTAGCGAATTATTACTTAATTTTAGAAAATTTAAGTTTGAGTTCTTAGAATTTTTGGGAGACATTGTTCTTGAGCTTTGAAGGTTTTCATCTCCAAGAAATTGGAAGTGGGCATCAAAGAATATACATCTTAGACGTGTTTAAAGACATTATTTATCGTACCCATTTGATGGAAACACTTTTAGGTATCGATATCTATCTCTTTTTCATGTCTAACTAAAACCCCAATTCTTGGGGTATGATTATGTGAATATAGGTTAAATTTACAATTGGGTATTGCTCATTGTTAGTCTATTTGTTGTTTAAATGTGATTTCGCTTAGTAGTTGCGTTTGAACTTACTGGGATTATAGTTGCAAATAGGATTTCAACTTAGTGTTTTTGGCTTGCTCGAGAGAGAGGTTTTAAAACCAAAACTACAAAATCTAAAGCCTGTGGTTATTTGGTTGTCATGGGTTCAGCTCGAGAGAGTGAATCCTAGATCTTCTCCCACACATTCAGCTTCAGAGAGTGAATGGGCTAAGGCGAAGATTGTGCTTAATTGCTGCATCTCGGTGTTCGAGAGACACCGAGTTGATTCGGGGTAAGTTGTTCGAAAGAAAATTAACCCCCACAAAAGTCTAGCTTAGTCACAAATGTTCAGCAATTTACTATCAATAGCATTTACCCGGTTTATTTTATCCCATATTTCTATCAAATCCCAAGAATCCCGTCTCCAAATCTCGCATCTTTATATTTTTGCTATTTTTGTTTATTAGTTGAATACAAACCCCCCATTGATAATTCACATTCGTGTCACTTTGTGATTTAGTATGCTTTTACTCGTAAATATTTATTGCTATGATTAACTAGAACATATTTTTTCTTTTCTACTTAATTCTCGATTAGTAACCGCTCCCTTGGGACTCGACCCCAACCCATTCGGTTGGGTAATATTACTACACGCGATCGTTGACACTTGAATTGGAAGTAGTGTCCTGATACGTGGAGTGAAAATGGCGCCGCTGCCGGGGAGTCGTGTTGATTGAGAAATTTTAGTTAAGTTGGATTTTGTTCTTGATAGTGATAGCTCTACGCACTTAATTTTTAGTTTTGTTTTGCTTGTTTGTGTGTTGAAACAAGAAAAATGAGTGTACAGGGTGAAAATGTTAACCAAATAGATCACCCCCTGTTGAGGTTATTGAACTTTAGGGATAACCTCCTAACATTCCAGCAATTGGAAAGTGAGACTATCCATGATATGTGACCGAGATTTAAGGAATTGCTACAACAATGCCCGAATCATCGAATGCCAGACAAATTGCTGCTAGAATGCTTCATTGGTCCCTAAAATAGAAGCGCTGCTGATCAACTTTTTATAGGTTGTTTGATACGACAACCATATGGATTAGTAGCTCAATGCCTTGATGGGATGGTTAAAGCCAACAAGAAAGCAGAAAAGGACCAAGAATGGGCTGCATTGTTGATTCACCTGGACGACCTATCCAAGAAGGTAATGAAGATGGAAGTAGGTTTAAAAAGAAGAGCAAGTACCTTCCCCCTCGCAAGTGTAAGAAGATGAAGCAGCATGAGGGTGGACAAAATGGAGAAGTCCTCTCACTCATTCTACACAAAATCGAGGAACAAGATAGAGTGTTGAATGAGATAAAAGAGAATGTTGAAATGCTGAATCAGATGACGACCTCCTATTTCATGATTATTCAGCTACATGACTCCCAAATAGGCCAAGTGATGTCATATGTCTATGCACAGTATAAATAGAGGTTACCTAGTGATACTATGGCTAACCCCAAGAATGAGGTTTGAATGGTGACATGCGTCGTGCCACAACCTTAACTAAGGCGATGTTTGGGAGGCAAACTAAACCTTTTATTGCTTTATTTTTGTTTTAGAAATAATTGTGTGTTGATCTTGCAGGTTAAAGTGTGGAGAGTGTTTGAAAATTACAAGTTTACGAGCTAAAAGATCCAGTCAATACATCACCGAAAAGGTCGGCGAGCCCAACCTACTCCGACGTTTGATTCAAGACATCTTCAAAATGGAGTCTGTAAAACTCATCGAGGTAAGTGCACACTCGGCGAGTCACCGAGTGGGTCGACGAGAGCGACTAACATCGCCGAATGGTCGAGAATTGTACGGTTTTAAAGCCCAATGGTGTCAGTTTCAAAATCTTCACTTTCCCTCGCTTTCAAACTTCGCAAACTCGCACCTAGTTAGTATTTTAAATATTTTTGCACTCCATAAGTATTTTGGTTGTTGATTGGTGCTCGGAATTTGGATTACATTGCCACCTCTCATTTCAAAGTACTTTAATCAACATAAAAGGTTTGTTTTCCAAACCCCGAGTTTATTTTGTTGAATTTGTTCTCATTTGCAATGATCTTATCTTAGTGATGTGTGTTGTGCATCTCTCATATGATTAGAATGTTTGAATGCCAATTTTAATTTGATAATCTTGCCCGTATTATTTTGATCGTTGAATGCCGTAAATTTGTGCCTGAAAATAAATTAAATTTTGTGGGGTTGTGGTTGCATGTTGGTTAGAATTTTTGGGTGAAGTCTGAGTATCCCGTATTTGTGTTAAATGGCATAAATTGCACAATGATTGAGTGGGTGACACTATTCTTAAGGGCAGAAGTCGTGAAATTGCCAATTTTGGCAAAACCAGGAGAAGTCTGAGTATCACGGGGCGATACGTGTTATGGGTCTGTGCTTAATTTAACTAGTGCATGCTTTGATTTTTTTTTCGGAGGTTGCAGGGTTGAATTCGAGAAGTAGGGTTAAAATTAGGCACGTTGGGCCATTTGGCGAACTGGGTCGCGCCCACCTAATTACTCGACAGTTCGCCTAATTTCCCCATCTCGCCTTTAATTTCATGCTTAATAAGTAGTTGAATTCTGTAACTCTCGATGAGAAACCTGAGGTCGCCAAAAGCACTCAGCGACTCACCGAACATATTCTAGACCACCATTTGTCTGCACCCCTGACTCTTTTTTGCACTGGAACTTTCGGTGGGCTAGCCCTTCTTCGCCGAAAGGGACCTCCCATCGCCGACTTGCTAAAAATTTTGAGCCAATCCATTCGGTGAGCCCAATTTTGCTTACCAAAGAGATTAGGTGACTCGCTGACTTGATCGGAGAGTCTTTCTGCAGCTCCTTTTCTGTGCTTTGATATGAATATTTTCTAATTTTTCTCTAATGTTTTGCAGATATGGTACAAACAAATCTAGATAGGCCACCCCAGAAAAAAGCACGGGGCATTACTATAGCTGAAGGGGAATCAAATCCTCCAAAGAAGAGAAGGCAAGAACTCCCACTGGGAGAAAAATGAAAAAGAAAGAAGCACACATCTGAGAGAGTGGTTGTTGACACCCGAGCTAATTTCTCTGAGCCTGAGGAGAGCAGTCTTTGCTTTCCTGAAGGAATGAGCTCCAGGCTATATCTCACCCCATGTCCACCAGAATTCCTCCTACATCCACACCAGTAGAATCACTGCCAAATCTAGCATCTCTTGTCACTGCCATGCCACTAGTCGTTCCTGCACGTAGACTCCTAAACAGGTTGAAAAGAGATGGCTTGTGCACCATCCTTGAGGAGAAACTACTATCTACCGAGGGTCTGCAAGGAAAGTACCCAAGTGTAGCGGAGTTATTACAGTGGCACCAGTTCTAAATTTTCACCAGAGCCCGAGGTCCGTATATTCCTTCATGGGTCCAAGAGTTCTACACAACATATGGTGAACTAGTGCCGAAGAGTAAAAAGAAGGCGAGTCAGTTTAAACCGGTTAAGTCGGTCACAGTTCGAGGTGTAGAAGTGAATTGCAGTGAGGAGTACATTAATGATGTATTAGATTGGCGTCCAGGTTCTTCACTCTCATATGACGGCCCCCCTTACATAACAAACTCTAGAAGACCTAAAGGGTTGGCTTGCCCCCTTTTATTTCTGCTACCACTCCTAGGTGGATTGAGGTGGGAGTCAAGATCGAGAAGAAGGATTTGAATATAGCTGCCCGCTATTGGTTTGGATGCATCATTAGTTCACTTATGACTTCACAGAAAGAATCCATCATTCGACATGCAAAAGCAGCCTTCCTGGGGTCTATCTTATCAAAGAGGTGGCTCAACTTGGGCCTTATCATAGAACATGAGATAGCCATGAGAGACAGGAAAAAGCAGACCTTTTTTCCCTTCCCAGTACTGATTACAGAACTATGCCGGCGTGCTAGAGTGCCTTGAGATGCTGCTGGAGATTTTGAGGTGACCTTGTCTTCCTCTACTGACATCCAGCATATTGAGGCCGAGTACACTCGTGAGAAGGTTGATAGGAGGAGAGCAACCCCGACAGATACCTCCCCTAAAGTTGATGTGGATTCCATACCTGCAAAAGATTTTGCGTCTCCCATCAGACCAAGATCACTCATGCAATGATCCTAAATATGGGATATCTATCCCAATCAGCTAACGCGAGGGCCACCCGATTAGAGAGGTATGTCCCCTTGATGATTGAGGTTGTGAATGTAGATGTATTGACCCTTCTGCAGACTTCTATTGACACCCTCACTATGAGAGTTGAAGCTTGTGAAAGAAGGCAGGGGGAACCTCTGAAATTCTATTTTTGAAAGACGAGGTAGCAAAATTGAGGAAGGACGTAGACTATCTAAAGTCTACCAACTTCACTTCATTAATAGGGGCTGCAAATTACTTGGACGCTCCTGAGACTTTCGAGATCCATCCGGCTACCATCGGAGATGCAACCATGAAAGAAGGAGTAGTTGATGAGTAAGATGTTGAGATTGATGAATAGCAGATAGCGATACATGAAGAAAGAATATATAGGATCTTGCCTGATCTTGGGTAGAAGGTCATGCAGTCGGAGATCTAGATATTGCGGACCAAGACTGCTATGGAAGCTCCTAGTGGGTCTGGTACTACTGTTACCTCTAAGGTGATTCCGGGAACTGATGCCCAAATCCAAACCGATGCACAGAGTATTGATACCCAGACAGATGGAGTGACTGCATAGACAGGATCCCCTTTTTACCTCCCTCTATGTCTTACTTTATTTTACTTTCGGATAGTTTCATTTGCATTTGAGGACAAATGATTTTTGTTGTGGTGGGGTGAGGCCCACCTTTGTGCATTTTAGGTTTGTTTATATATTGATCTTTGAGCTAAATTCGTGTTATACACTACTTTTTATGGAAGGTTTGAGCTTGTGGTTCCTTGCTTTTAATTGTGAATGATTTTTTACCCTTCTGGAAAACAAATTCCACCTCTTGTATGTGTTGAATGTGGCTGTTCTCTTGCAAATTTGAGTACCAGTTTGACATTATACCTCTTTTGTGGCCTACCTTGTGAGTGTGTGTGAACCTCTTTTGAACACCCTTTGAGCCTTACCCTTCTTTGGAAGAAACTTGATGAAAACACGACCTTCCTTAATCCACTGCCTATAATCCTCATGATTTGTGGTTGATTGAATAGCCAACTTAGGCAAGGCAAGTCAAGAAGTGCAAGAAAAGTCTCATTTAACCCACTGTGTTGAGAAAAAAAATGGGGCACCTGCATATATATATAAAAAATGGATAAAAAGAAAGTTGTGGAATAAAGTATGAAAATACAAAAAGACATGGGGTTTCCAAACAATCCATGGAAAGTGAATAATGGGATGACTTATGAGCACCAAAGAAAATGATGAAAGAAGGAAAGAAAGTGTTGTGAGCACCACATTTCATGAGGATAAAAGTCACCGAGCCTAAATGACCATACCTTTACACTCAACCCCATTACAAGCCTTGAAAAGACCTTTGTGATCTTGAGTGAGATGAAGCAATTGTTAATTGGAAAATACGGGTAAACCTATGGGTGAAAGCATGCATTATGTTCATCTTTGTGAGTATGAGTGTTGCATTTGATTTTGGAACTTTATATTATTAAACCATTGTGTGTGAAAATGGAATCATTCTTTGTGTGAGGGCAGTTGAACACTTTTGTTGAGCTTGAACTTTCTTTTGAAGCAAGTATTGTGAATTCGAGAATCTTTGATAATGGTGTGTAAGTTGAGTCTTGTGTGTACATTCATGATTGAGTCTTCTGTAGAACTGTTTGAGACATCCTTTTTGAACTGCTAAACATGACTTTTACTTGAGGACAAGCAAACGTTTAAGTTGTTGGTTCTGATGAGTCCACAATTTTGACTCATTTAGGGCTTTATTTTGATCGATTTAGTGTTCTAAAATGCATATTTTCTCTCAATAACTGATGTAAATCCTTAGTATCAAGTTGTAGCGAATTATTAGTGATTTTTAGAATATTTTAGTTTGATTTCTTAGAGTTTTTGGGAGACATTGTTCTTGAGCTTTGATGGTTTTGAAGGTTTTCATCTCCAAGAAATTGCAAGTGGGCATCAAAGAATCTTCATCTTAGTTGTGTTTAAAGACATTATTTATCGTACCCATTTGATGGAAACACTTTAAGGTATTGATTTATATCTCTTTTACATGTCTAGCTAAAACCCCAATTCTTAGATGTTATTATGTGAATATGGGTTAAATTTACTATTGGGTATTGTTCACTGTTAGTCTATTTACTGTTAGATGTGATTTCGTTTAGTAGTTTTGTTTGAACTTAATGGGATTGTAGTTACAAATATGATTTCATCTTAGTGTTTTTGGCTTGCTTGAGAGAGAGGTTTTAAAACCAAAACTACTAAATCGATATCCTGTGGTTATTTGGTCGTCGTTGGTTCAACTCGAGAGAGTGAATCCTAGACCTTCTCCCACACATTCAGCTTGAGAGAGTGAATGGGCTAAGGCGAAGGCTATGCTTAATTGCTGCAACTTGGTGTTCGAGAGAAACCGAGTTGATTCGGGGTAAGTTGATTGAGAGAAAATTTACCCCTACTAAAGTCTAGCTTAGTTACAAATGTTCAGCAATTTACTATCAATAACATTTACCCGGTTGTTTATTTTATCCCATATTCCTATCATATCCCAAGAATCTCGTCTCCCTATCTCGCATCTTTATATTTTTGTTTTTTTGTTTATTAGTTGAATACAAACCCCCCATTGATAATTGAAATTCGTATCACTTCTTGATTTTGTCACGCCCCGAGACTACCCCCAAGATGCGGACACGGGACCTAGGACCACAAGTGATCCCAAGCTAACCCTGATGGCATAATCATGAACATACTAAAGATAATAAACTGATGCGGAAGCTAGATCATAAATAAATGAAAAGATGGGGAATACCCATATACTATAACTGAGATTTATGAAAACTGATGAGTTTAATACAAAGAAGTTATTAACTCACAACTAAGTTGAATCTAACTATGTCTGAAATAAGCCTCTAAACTGACTTGAAATGTTGGGACATGCCCCAACTAGATCTAGCAAAAACTGAAACTAAAAGGCTGAAAGCGATAAAGATAAACATGTCACTAGTC
>JAJOOO010017238.1:0-26444 GCA_029582685.1 Solanum piurae | reverse complement strand
CTTTGTAGGGAAGGGTTATCACTGAAATTAGTTGATAAATATATAAGCTAATTTGGAAACTTTTAAAAAATTTAACTTCCCACGACATTTTAAAAAAAATATGTGTGGCAGGTTCAAAATCATAAATTTTAATGAAAGTTACTTTTGGTATGTTGGCCTGGTACCAACATTATTTTCAACAAATATAAAATTTTATGCTCAATCAAATACTATTATACATTTAACTTCCCACTTATCATAATGACATTTAAAAAAAAATATATGTGGCATGTTCAAAATCATAAATTTTAATTAAAGTTACTTTTGGTATGTTGGCCTGGCACCAACATTACTTTTAACACAATCAAATACTATTATACATTTTTTTAAAACGCGGTAATAATATTTAACACATCACAACTTTAATTTATGAAGGTTTCAGCTAGATAACTTTTGATGAACATGGAACACAACAACAATAATAATAACATACTCAGTCACAATCTTAACCCTAACTTGTGAAGGCAGAGAGATTATTTCCGTTCAAAGAAAACACAAAACATGAGCAAATTAAATACAATATTATTACAAAAATACTAGGTAGCAAGAAATTCTACTATCATTTTCAAACAAGCGTTGATCGGTTCGAGCGGAAGAAGTAATATCACTCGATCATTATTATCAAACTGACTATAAATAATTAATAGCCAGGCTGTTGGAAGCCATAGACAGTGAATCCTCCATCAACTGCAATAACTTGTCCAGTAACATAGGAAGCAGCAGGAAGACAAAGATAAGCTACCATTGATGAAACTTCTTCAACTTCTCCAGGACGCTTAAGAGGTGTTCTTGATACTACCCCTTCCATAAATTCTTCAACTTTACCTGCAATACGATTTCTACTAAACAAAATAAAGTGTTTTTCTTCTCACAATCTCTCACATTGAGTTATTATTTCTACTAAATATATAAAATGACGATTAAACATTTCATACATAAATTATGAATAAAATTAATTTTAAAAAATAGGCAAAATTTTGAAGGAGGACCAAAAGTGCACCAATATTGCAAACATGAGGGACTATTAATGTTTCATGTGAAAACTCAAGAATGACTTTGAGTCTTAACCCAAATATGAGGGATTATTTTGGGCATTTTCTCGTCATATTCTTCAGTTGATAGTTACAAGACTATATATAAAATATTTCAATTTTCACTATTTCTTGTTTGAACATTGGTGGCCTTTGTATATAAATTTATTTAAAAATGGACATTTTAAACTTATTAGGCTATTATATGAGTATTTCAAAATCAAATTATTGATGATAGAGACATTTTAAAATTATACTATAACAAATGACATTTTTATTCAATTTTTTATAGTTTAACGGCATGTTCAATAATGCAATAGTAGTTTGAGTTTCCTCCGTCTTTTTTCAAATTATTCTAAAATGCTTTATTTAAGATGAGAATTTATGGGAAATAGTTATCTTTTTATTATGAGATAAGAATATAATATATGTACATTCTATCTTTCTCAAAATTCCACTAATGAAATTTTACAATGAATATGTTATTGTTATGTTTTTTAATCGATCTAAAAAACATAAATACTTTTTTTATCTTTAGTAATAATTTTATTTATACTTATTTTATTTTTAATAAAATAATTTATGCCCTACTTGTTTTAAACCATAATTTTTTATAAATATCTTTTTATTTTTTAAATTTCGTATCTCCTCGCCATCGGAATCAAACGATATTTTTTTCCTTTTTTAAGTCTGTAATTTCACGTGACTCTTGACTCTAAAGGAGTACACTGATTTGCAATAATTTAAAGTAATATTCCAACTAATTTCTATATATACATATATATTATAAATATTTTTATTTTATTTTTTAAAATTTTCGACATTTTCCACGTGCAGATTTGGAATATTAGGTTATATGTATCATTTATTTAAGTGTAATTGCCGACCAGTACAACGAATTTTGGAATTATAAGGATCGTTTGTTGTGAGAGATAAGAATAAATAGTCATGGGATAAAAAAATAATCCTAGAATAATAATTTGATTTCTTGTTTGGTTGTCATGTTTGGAATAACTTGTCCCACCATTTATACCATAGTGATGGAATAAGTTATCTCAGTATAACTAATCCCGGGATAATTAATCTTGGAATAACCTGTTCCAAGGATAGCTCCGAAATCATGCATATGTTTTGCAATTAATTAAAGGTAATTGATTAAATTTAAGATTTGTTATCACATAAATCAAACTTTAACAACGCAAGCTTGAAAAATGGCTCCAAGAATCTTTGAAAGTTTATGCATATGATATTTATTAATATGTTTTATTATTAAATAATAGATTATTTTTTAAAAATTATGAAGTTAGTATAAGTTATGGAGTTGTCTTTGATATAAAATGTTTTTTTTTCTCAATCCCGAATTCAATATTTTAGGTCCCAACAAATGGAAAAACAAAACAAAATTAAAAGAACTTCTAAAAGCTAGAATATAATCGAATAACAAACTAATTATTGTCTCTTTTATTAAATACTTTATTATTGTTGTTAGTTGTTACTATCTAATAAAAACTGACATTTCATGTTTTTGTGCTATTTTGAATCGTTTGTTTGGTATATTTTTTCATGTTATGTTTAATTAATACTTGTATTAGTTATACATTCTATTGTGTATTAAGGAGTGTATTACTAATACGATGAATTTTTAGGTATTAGTAATGCAAAAGGATTTAATACATGTATTAGCATGGTTAAAAACTCAATTACCTCTCAAAACTCTTTTTATTCCTTTTTCCACCATAGTTATGAAGGATATTTTTGTAAATAAATATTTTTATGCAGTGCATGCTATTTTTAGTACATCAAATCAAACAATGCATAAGAAACAATTTATTCATAATTAATGCAAGCATAACTAATACAAGCATTAAACATGCAAATATTACTAATATATTTTATTTAGCATTATTTCTATACACAATCTTACACCTACCAGCTTTAATCGTCAAGTTATGCCAACCATTATAATGGACCCACAAAATAATGTAGTCTTCGAATTTCATGTTTTTTTCATTTATAGATTTTAGAGTTGAAACTTTAAATTTCAAAATTTAATATTGTATTGGAATATGTATTTTATTTGAATTTGTGTGGTGGACCATTCTGTCCACTTTTTGATATTCTCTTTAAAGCCGTACACGCATTTTTAATTGTCAAGTTACGTATATTATCATGAAATAAAGTTGTACACGCATTTTTAATTGTCAAGTTATGTCTATTATCACGAAATAAGTTATTTCACTATATATAAGCAAAGGATTAAAAAAATATTTATATATATAGTGATTTATTATATTATTAGTATAATTTAACATATTATATATATCAGGTTACTTATCGTTAACTCTATGTTCATAACTAATGTTATTATTAGAGTTACTTATAAAAAAAATTAAAGGCAAATTCATGATAATACATCAGATCCAGCTTGGTAAATCACATTTGACACTTTCTTTTTTTTAAAACTATGTGCAGAAAAAGTGAAGAAAATGATAAATGCTTCAGCATGCTCAATATTTCAATCAAATCATTTGATTAAATGCAAAAGTACAAGCCAATGACGGCGTGAGAGGAGACTTTCTTCGAGCTAGAATGTGTGCTTTTATATATATAAGTACACAAGTCTTCGATATTCCTATCCAATAATGAACTATTTAACGTTGTTCAAATTTTATTTCCTCGCAATTTTTCAATTGACACTAAACCATAGTCTATAACAATAGTAAAGGAAAATACACGAAGTATTTATGCAAGAATTCTACACATTTATAGGAAAATACTATAATTCTACCTAAATTTATGTTAATTATTCAATGCTAAATATACAACTATATATAACATTATGTTATACACACGAATTATACAAACACATTTTTTATTCAAATTATTTTAAACTTGAGAAACTAAAATAGAAGAGAGAGATAGTGAAATAAATCTTTTTAATTTGATAGATTTTCCCCGTGTTACGAATTTATTTTGTCGATTTCCTTGCCTATATTTCCATCGACCAGAGTGTTGGGATATATACTATTAACCATATGTTAAGATATAATATTTATTATAGAATAAATATTTGCTCAGTTTTAATAGATCATATATTTGTGTATGGTGTCTATTTACTTATATAGTAGATGATTTAGTGTGTAGAGTTTTAGCTAATACACAGAGGATTAAATCATCGGTTCTTATAAGTATAAAGTTTTTTGTTTACAATCTAGGATGGAAATTGGAAATGCCATCGGGTATGATTGTAGCACAAGATTATATGTAATTTATCCTGATTATGGGAACGGTATAGTTCCAACTTCTTGTGCTAGTACATTTTGTATGTATTGAATGGGACCGAGTAGAGATAGTTGTTTTAGACTGACTGACAAAAATATATTCTTTAAACTATTAAATGTACTTATATTCTTAATCCTGATATAACTATTATGATCTGTATATATTAATTATCGTTTTGATTTATTAAAAGGTGAGATTCTCAGATTGGTCAATATGCCTGGTAAGTTGGATGATAATAATATATATTGGTGACATAATAAGTTAGTTGATGGAATCCATGTCTCGTTATAGCGTTTGATTGATATGCCTTTTTGAGAAACTTATAAGTTTTCATCGTGTCAAATCTTGCAAGTGGATTTATGAATCCGACACATGAAATAAGTTAAGTAGTGCTCTAAAGGAAATTAATCAATAAATTAAATTCGTCAGTAATTTAATTTATTGATTAGTATCTGAAATCTTAACATGGGAAATTACATAAGTGTTTAATGGGGAATTACGAAATATAAATAGAGGAGTGCAATTACGAATTTCTAGTGGAATGATTTGTAATTTATTATGGTAAGAATAAATTCAAATTAATTATTTGAATTATTTCCATAATAGGAAGCCTCAATAATTAATTGTGTCGTCCCTCCAGTGCCCATATATAACTAGAACTCAGAATCCTATTTCTATGGGAAATTGAAGATTAATATGGTTTTTTCTAATATTCTAGAAAAACTAGGTTTTCTAGTCCTTTTTGGATTAGGAAGAAATCTCTATAAATAGGGATTCTCCTAACCTAGAAAAGAGAGGAATTAGTTTTCTATCGATACTTGCCCACCCAAGTATTGAGAGAGTTCGGATGTGAACTTGGGATCATTGTAGAAGATCATAGTTGTTGTATATCTTGTAGATTCGCTTGAAGGTCGTCTAACTTGTGAATTCGCTTAAAGGTATATGCTCACTCTTTAAGAGGTATTTATCGAATTAAATTTCAGCAAGTTTATGTGTTTTAGCATGGTTATGTGTTCTAGCATAAACGGTATTAGTTATCTATTATTCATGTAAGCAGTAAAGATTCTGATATGCTTCCGTTGTGCAAATAGTTTTCCAACACAGAGATGGTTCATTTTGGAGACCACTAACCGCAGACATTATGGGTCTTCAAGGTATAAATTAAATGTCCTATTTGTGTATGTTAACATGGTATATCTAAGATTTATATTTATACTATCAGTATATATATAGAATTTAAACTCAGAAACGTTATAGAAATTAAAGGCTCACCCAATTCCATAAGTGCCTCCAGTGACAAGAGCCACCAAACCATTAAGTGACCATCTGGATCCTCCAACCTTTGCCATTGTGTAATTTTTTCTGTCTAGCTAATGGATTATTCAAAA
The DNA here is from genome assembly GCA_029582685.1 of Solanum piurae. NCBI lineage: Eukaryota > Viridiplantae > Streptophyta > Magnoliopsida > Solanales > Solanaceae > Solanum > Solanum piurae. The sequence goes on along the minus strand of JAJOOO010017238.1, from coordinate 20,704 downwards.
ATAAAATATTGTAAGTATATAGTAGTATTGTGACCTAATAAATACTACAATTTTTTATGTTGGTGGGCCTTTAATTATTTGAGCATTATTGTCAATGTACATTGAATACGATAAGCATGGGCTTTATCTTATGAAATTTCAGAGAAACATAATTGAGCTAGCTATACGTATTGATTCTCTTTCTGCTATAAGTAAAATTTGATAAGGATGGTGTATATGCTATAGCACCGCTATTTTGTAAAGGTATATCTTGACTCAAGTAAATTATATTAAGATCAATGTATCATCACCTCGGGAATAGCTTCTATGAATACTATTTTATTTTGTTTTTGTTTTTTTGTTATAATGTTATGTATAGAAACTTATCTTAAACACATAAAAAATGTTGCTCAGAGCTGAGGTCAATATCAGCTTGTTGCTATAGAAATCTTTTGTTGTTTCATTTATGATTGAAAATATTTTCCACTAATTATTTAGAACTTAATTGAATCATATATGTTGGTCAGTATAATTCAATTTTGGTAAAAAGAATGTCATATGTTTTTATATATACAGAAATATTTTAACTTCAAATTTTTCATTAACATACAAATATACATCTTTGACTAGTTTTAAACCAAATAATTTAAAAAGTTTTTTCTTTTTAAAATTTCATTTTTCAGTCAAACACCGCCACATACATTGAAGCGGAGGGACTAATACTGATATACAACAACAAGACAGTTAGCTTGAGATCTAATAATAAAGTAGAAATAAATATAAATGTTTCATGTTCTACAAATACCAAGATTATTCCAAGGAGAAAATGTGGCTATTATGTTTGAAGGGGAAAAATATATGTTTTTTTAAATAATCTTTTATCTTTTTTTTTTTGTAAAATAAAAAAAACATAGTGTTTAATGCAAATATTTTTGAAGATTATTATTTATTACATTAAATATAAATGTTTCATGTTCTACAATTTTAATATTTTAATATTTAAATATAAAAATATAAGATGAAATTAATGATATTAATAAATATCAAATTTTGTATGGAATATGATGAGTTCTTACCAAATTTGGAGAGTAGTTTTCTAAAATTAGTTGGCTTAACAATGATTATGATATTAGTTAATATAATATAATCTTAACCTTTAAACTTTATATAAAACACATGTCTCTCATCTAGACATGCACTTGACGAAATGAAGGGAATGGATAATGGAGGGGAGCCAGATCCATGGGATAAGTTATCCTAAGATAGCTAACCCCATGATAACTAATTCTGGGATAACTTGTTCCCAACCAAACAACCCCGTAGCTAAACCAGGTGGAAGATGACAATATAGTACCAAAATGCATTAAATCTTGTGGTCTTAAACATGCATGTCACGTGGAAAACTGAAATTAAATAACAATAAAATACTCGAGCTAACTCCCATGATTTTTTATTAAAATTAAAAGGATCTTATTCAATTCATCACACGATTTTTATTTAGTATCGGTGATTTTTCATGTTCTATATCAACACGATTTTTGAGGAGATAGATTCGTAAGTCGCAACAACGTCACCTTCAAACATATGTAGATAAAATAAACAACACATGGTGGACGGTAAAAACGAGTGGCTTTCTAGCATTACGTACTTTGTAGGGAAGGGTTATCACTGAAATTAGTTGATAAATATATAAGCTAATTTGGAAACTTTTAAAAAATTTAACTTCCCACGACATTTTAAAAAAATTATGTGTGGCAGGTTCAAAATCATAAATTTTAATTAAAGTTACTTTTGGTATGTTGGCCTGGTACCAACATTATTTTCAACAAATACAAAATTTTATGCTCAATCAAATACTATTATACATTTAACTTCCCACTTATCATAATGACATTTAAAAAAAAATATATGTGGCATGTTCAAAATCATAAATTTTAATTAAAGTTACTTTTGGTATGTTGGCCTGGCACCAACATTACTTTTAACACAATCAAATACTATTATACATTTTTTTAAAACGCGATAATAATATTTAACACATCACAACTTTAATTTATGAAGGTTTCAGCTAGATCACGTTTGATGAACATGGAACACAACAATAATAATAACATACTCAGTCACAATCTTAATCCTAACTTGTGAAGGCAGAGAGATTATTTCCGTTCAAAGAAAACACAAAACATGAGCAAATTAAATACAACATTATTACAAAAGTACTAGGTAGCAAGAAATTCTACTACCATTTCAAACAAGCCTTGATCGGTTTGAGCTGAAGAAGTAATATCACTCGATCATTATTATCAAACTGACTATAAATAATTAATAGCCAGGCTGTTGGAAGCCATAGACAGTGAATCCTCCATCAACTGCAATAACTTGTCCAGTAACATAGGAAGCAGCAGGAAGACAAAGATAAGCTACCATTGATGAAACTTCTTCAACTTCTCCAGGACGCTTAAGAGGTGTTCTTGATACTACCCCTTCCATAAATTCTTTATCTCCCAGCACCTGTCAATATACAGAACCGTTTTTATATTTTACTATCGAAAAAGATCAAGTTTATCCTTCGTTATACTAATCATACAAAAAATATATATTATAAGATCGTTACCTAATAAGTCGCTCAGATATACCCTTTCTCCTAATTATATTAGGTCTATCCAAAATGGACGTTTAACCTGACATTAATATTTTGATGAAATCGTGAACACCACATGACATGCCATCATATTGTCCCAACCACCTCCACTTTTTTGTCCACCACTACTAGCACCATGACCACCACCACCCTCATAATGGAGGGATTAATTTAATTGTTCATAGGTTCGAGCTTAAAATTCTATCATAACATGATCAGTTTAATTTATTCGATTCGAAAATAATTATTTATATTTATTTAGTAAATTTCTTAAATGCAGTATTTGAGTCAAAGCTACTGAGGTCTTTATACTAATAAATGTTTTCCTAATTTATGCTAATAAAGATAAATTAAATAATTTATACTATGTATTAAAAAAATTGTACATATTTGAACTATATAATTAAGTTTAGAGAAATATTACCTGTTCGACGAGGGGAGTGTTGATGTACCAGGGTGCAACCCCATTAACACGAATTCCATCTTTTGCCCATTCACAAGCCAAATTTCGTGTAAGCTGATTCATTGCCCCTGTCATCATAATTTAGTAATAAAAATAATTAAATATAAAGTCGAGCTTGGATCATTGATAGTAAATAGCTGATAAGTTTTAAGTGTTGAAAAATATTTTTAAAATATTGAAATTATTTGTATAAATAAATAATTGTTTGTTTGGACAGAAGTATCGAAAGTATTAATAAGTAGTTGATGTGTCTTGTTAAAAAATATTCATTAGTTGTTATTTTGTTAGAATGATTAAAGTACACTTAAGTATTTCGTAAAAAAATATAAATTTAAAAGTACTTGAGAAAATAAAAGGAGGGTGAAGAGGAAGTTAAGAGTTTTGTATTAGGAAAAATATTAAGGGTAAAATAATAAAATATTTAATTCAACCAAAAGTGTTTATGAAATAAAAAATCAACAACTTATAATTTTTTGCTGATTTTACCTTATAAACACTTTAATGTTTACCAATCAAGTAATAAGCTAATATATATATATTGACTAGTCAGAATGATTCATCAACTTATAAACTTAGTCAAATAGATACGTATATTACTCACTATTTATCTTAATTGTTCAATTTTTTAAAGGATATATGAGTATATCTAGAGTACCTTTTGTAGCTCCATAAATAGAAGTACCAGATAGATGGACAAGACCAGCAACAGAAGACAAGAAAACAATAGTGCTAGATCCAGATGATTTAAGAAGAGGATGAGCTAGTTGACACAAATGGAATGAAGATTCTAAATTTGTAGCCATCATATGTGCATAATCTTCACCAGTATATTCAGTAGTGGGCTTCCAAATGTTTGTTCCAACATTGTTTATCTACAACAACAATATAACATAATAAGGCAATGCATATCCATCCATATTAGTATAAACGTCGTCTTACTTTCCTTTTTAGTATTATGTACTTAATAATTCTAATATTCTACGTATGTGACATGCATGTTTAAAATCATGGATATATATATATATGGATTTATAGTTCTTACAAGAATGTTGAGTTTTCCATCAAATTCCAAGGAAACTTTTTCCATGAGTTGTACTCTTTGCTCTTTAGATGATACATCACATACACAACCTTTTACTTGAAGGCCTTTGTCAGTCCACTTTTTCAAACATTCATTGAGGACTGATTCATTCCTTGAACATGTGTACACTTTTGCACCAAATTCACAAAGCTCCTCCACAATTGCATGCCTACAGAAAAAAAACATGTTCATATATGAGTCAAGTTACTGTTCTGAATTAACTATTTAACGTCCAGTGAAAGAATTGAAGGAGGCCCTCAGGATTAATGAGACCCATGTCATTTGCCCTCGATCAAAGGTGATCCTTTTTCTAAAGCTACGGATCCATTTTTTTTTTCTTGCTTATATTACATTATGCTATTATCCTAAGGTAGACCTGATGTGATCTTTGACATGATAAATTATATATATACATTAACATGGTATCTAGACATTTAGTTACAGTAAAATAAGAGTAACCAAAATGATGTGATAATATATATAAAAATTACACGTATATAGAAGTTAAACTCGAAAAAAAGTGATAGAAAGGTTCACCCAATTCCATAAGTGCCTCCAGTTACAAGAGCCACTAAACCATCAAGTGACCATCTGGATCCTCCAACCTTTGCCATATTGTGTGTTTCTTCGGTCTAGCTAATTGATTATTCAAGAAATTTATTGAAACTATATTATAAAAATACTAATTGTTTTCCAAAATAAGCTACCTATAACTGGCCTATAAATACTACTTATAAGCTTATCTTGTCTGGTCATATATATAATAAAATAATGCAATTTTCTCTATTTCTTGTTTGACATTGGTGGTAAGTATGGCTTTGTAAATATATTTATTTGTAAATTGAGCATTTTTAACTTATTAAGTAATTATATAAGTATTTTTGAATTAAACTATATTGATGGTAAAGATATTTTTAGATTATATTATTAATAGAGAGCATTTTAATTCCATTTTACATAATTTAACGGTATAGTCAATAATGCAATTGAAGTTTGAGTTTCCTCAGTCCTTTTTCAAAACTATTTTGAAATGCTTTATTTAAGTTAAGACTCTAGTAGAAAAAAATAATTTTTTTTGTGAGATAAGAATAGTACAATATATGTATATTCTATCTTTTTATGAGATAAGAAATTTTACAATAATATGTTATTGTTAGCATTTTTTAGTCGATCTAAAATAAGAATGATATCTTCTTTTAATCTTAAGTAATAATTTTACTTCATAATATTCATTTTATTTTATTTTTTAAATTCCAGATCCAATCAAACATAATTTATATTATCTTTTTATTTTTAAAATTCCAGATCCAATCAAACGTGCATCTAATATTAATTATAATATATAACTAAAACCAAACAAGTTTTTTTAATTCTGCAACTTCACGTGACTCTGACTCTAAAGGAGTATTGCAATAATTCAGACGATATAAAAGTAAATCAACTAATTTATACCCTTCGTTCACAAAGAATGATCTAGTTTAACTTGACACAGAGTTTAAGAAAATAAAGAAGACTTTTAAATTTTGTGATCCTAAATTAAAGTTATGTCAAATGTATAAAATTGTCCTTTAATCTTGTGGTCTTAAACATGCCACGTGGAAAACTGAAATTAAAATATTACCAAAAAAAGAAAGAGGTCATTCTTTTTTAAACAAACTAAAAAGGAAATGAGGTCATTATTTTTTAAATGGAGGGAGTATATATTAGTATATATATTTATATATATATATATATATATTATTTTTTGTGTTTTTTTTTATATGTTATTTTTATTTTACTATCTAATAATGCGGTACACATCTTTTTGTTTGTTTCCAATTCACACTAAACCATTAATCTAAAACCCAACGTACATTAATAAAGGAAAATAGAAACACAGATTATCCCGGTATTACGAATTAACTTTGTCGATTTTCTGGTCCATATTGTTCCATCGACCATAGATTGTTTATTTTCGAGATCACTGACCTCCAAGGTATAAATGCCTTATTTGTTTATGGTATATCTAGATATACATTTATACATCGGCATATATTAACATGTTGTAGCTAGTAAATAACCTTTCTTATTTGTGTTTTAGTTTACTAATATCACTTATGACAGATATACAATTACATGTAATATGAGAGCTAGTATATATAAGAACAGTCGATATATAGAAGTTGTTAAGTTTTAAATATTTGAAAGATGTTTTTTTGTTAAGAAGGATAATTTAAGGATGTAGTTTAAGTTGGGGGTATAGTTTAAGAATATTTTTAGCCAAAAACTCGATAATGGTTACATTAGGTGTATCCAAATAATGATGGTATATACAATGATATAATACAAAGAGTTTAATAGCAATAATGTAACGAATTTTTTATAGTATTAATGTAATTTAATATCACCTAAACTTTCACCTCTCGTGGTGGTGGAGGGGTTTGGTCCAGACTCCTACTTGTGTATTATTTAAGCAAAAGAATAAGGTGATGTGTAAACAACATGTTACATAACGTTTGCTCTAATTTATCGATCAATACTATTAATTAGAATTACTTGTCCTTTCCGTTTAAATGATCTGATTATAATAATAATATATTTAATATGATCTCACGACTGAAGTTTGAAGAAGGTGATGTGTAAACAGTTGTTGCCTTACCTTCTGAAGGTTGAACTTGATTCAAGTAAAGCACATTAAAATCAATGTGTCATCACCTTCGAAATAGCTTCTAAAAATACTATTTTATTTTTTACTTTTTATAATTTCTTGTATTGAAACTTATCTCGAACACACAAAAAATTTGCTCCAAGCTGAGATCATTATCAGCTTGTTGCCATAGAAAACTTTTGTTGTTGCATTTATGATAGATAATGTTTTCCACTAATTATTTAGACCTTCACTGAATCATATAATTAGTTGGTCAATATAATTCAATTTTGTCAAAAAGAATGTCATATGTTTTTATAGAGAAATATTTTAACTTTAATTTTTTTATTTTCATACAAATATATATCTTTAATTTGTTTTAAAACAAATAATTTAAAAAGTTTTTTCTTTCTAAAATTTCATTTTCAGTCAAACACCGTCACAGATATTGAAACATAGGAATTATTACTCATATACAACAACAAGACCGCTAGCTTGAGATCTAATAATAAAGATCTGAATATCTATTTGTGTCTTTCAAAATTGGTTCCGCCTGAAAAAAATAGTAATAAATGTAAATTTTATTCGCTGACGATATCTATACAAATATATTTATAGAATCAAGTATAAGATAGTTATTAAAGTATACATTATATAAAGTAGTTCATACAGCTAATATTTACTTTTTAAAAAAAAAAATTGAGGATCGTGTTAGATGTAGCTAAACCATGTGGAGGATGACAATATAATATCCTATTTTATCCCATGCAAGATATTTTGTCTATTACATACTTCCTCGTTTAAAAATGAATGACTTAGTTTGAAAGTTTAAGAAAATAAATAAAAAAATTCAATCTTGTGATTCTAAATTAAAGTTATGTCAAATATATATACCAAAATATTCTTTAATTTTGTGATCTTAGACATTCCACATGAAAAATTGAAATTAAGTAGAAATTACATACTCGAGATAGCTCCCAAGATTTTTGATTAAAATTGAACGAATTTTATTCATTTCATGATGCAATTTTCGTTTAGTATCGATAATTTTTCATGTTCTATATCAATACGGTTATTGAGCAGATAGTTCGTAACACAAAGTCGCCTTCAAATATATGAATACAAAATAAACAACTTTGCATTACTTTGAACTTTGTAAGGAAGGCATATCACTAAAATTAGTTGATAAATATTTAATAATTTGGAAACCTTTTTAAAATTTTAATTTGTCCTTGATGACATTCTTTCAGAAATATGTTTGGCATGTTCAAAATCATAATTTACTTGGGAAATTTCAAATTCGCAGGTAATAATTACCTATGAAGATATTTTTATCGGAATTGTTTTGGTAGGAAAATTTGCAGAAAATTAAGTTACCTGTGAATTTTTGTATATAATCCGCAGAAAAATACCCATGTAATTTACAGTTTTCTTGTAGTAATTGGTACCAACATTATGCTCAATCAAACACTATTATACATAAAAAAGAAATTAAAGAAGGGATAATATTTAATATATCGACATGATCATAACACAGAACATAACAATGACAATAATAACATACTCAAAGTGATCCTACAAATGAAGTCTAGAGAAGATAGTAGATACGCAACCTTAAACCTACAATGTGTGAAGATAAGGGAAAGGGATTATTTCCGATAAATCCTCAATTCAACAAACACACAAAACATGAGCAAATTAAATACAATATTATTACAAAAATACTAGGTAGCAAGAAATTCTACTATCATTTTCAAACAAGCGTTGATCGGTTCGAGCGGAAGAAGTAATATCACTCGATCATTATTATCAAACTGACTATAAATAATTAATAGCCAGGCTGTTGGAAGCCATAGACAGTGAATCCTCCATCAACTGCAATAACTTGTCCAGTAACATAGGAAGCAGCAGGAAGACAAAGATAAGCTACCATTGATGAAACTTCTTCAACTTCTCCAGGACGCTTAAGAGGTGTTCTTGATACTACCCCTTCCATAAATTCTTTATCTCCCAGCACCTGTCAATATACAGAACCATCAAAACGATAAAATTTATCTTTTACTATCGAAAAAGATCAAGTTTACCCTTCGTTATACTACTCATACAAAAATATATATTATAATATTGTTACCTAATAAGTCGCTCAGATATACCCTTTCTCCTAATTATATTAGGTCTATCCAAAGTGGACGTATAACCTGACATTAATATTTTGGTGAGATGAACATCACATGACATGTCATCATACTGTCCCAACCCCCTCCACTCTTTTCTCCGCCACTACTAGCACCATCAACACCACCGCCATCATAATGGAAGGATAAATTTAATTATTGATAGATTCAAGTTTAAAATTCTATCATACCATGATCAGTTTAATTTATTCGATTCGAAAATAATTATTTATATTTATTTAGTAAATTTTTTAAATGGAGTATTTGAGTCAAAGCTACTGAGGTCTTTATACTAATAAATATTTTCCTAATTTATTCTAATAAAGATAAATTAAATAATTTATACTATGTATTAAAAAAATTGTACATATTTGAACTATATAATTAAGTTGAGAGAAATATTACATGTTCGACGAGGGGGGTGTTAATGTACCATGGTGCAACCCCATTAACACGAATGCCATCTTTTGCCCATTCACAAGCCAAATTTCGTGTAAGCTGATTCATTGCCCCTGTCATCATAATTTAATAAGAAAATAAATAAATGTAAAGTCGAGGATAGCTGATAAGTTTTAAGTGTTGAAAAATATTTTTAAATGTTTGAAATTGATTTTATAAATAAACGGTTATTTGTTTAGATAGAAGTGTTGAAATTGTTAATTAATTAGTAACTAGTTGATGTGTATTGTTAAAAGATGCAAATAAGTTGTTCTTTTTTTGTGTGTGATAATTTATTTGGTAAATATTAAGAATAAATAGTAAAAAATAAAAAAAAGGGTCAAAAATATCCCTGTACTATTCGAAAAGGTTTAAAAATACCTCTCATCCACCTATTGGGCTAAAAATACCCCTCAGTCAATATTTTTGGTCCACTATTACCCTTTAAACTAACATCCTTGTATTTTTTTAATTATTATTATTAATTATTACGTGACGTCTTTCTATTTAAGAGATGATTCAATCTTTTTTATTTTTGATGGATCTTTTAATTGAGTTTGGGTCAAGAGATGTCAATATGGGTCGGGTGGGTAGGAGAAAGTTTGGTGGGTTGGAATTTAACTTTATCCAATAGAAAGACGCCACATAATAATTAATAATAATAATAATAATAATTAAAAAATATAAGGTTGTTAGTTTAAAGGGTAATAGTGAACGAAAAGGTTGACTAAGGGGTATTTTTAGCCCAATAGGTGGATGAGGGATGTTGTTTTTAAACCTTTTCGAATAGTACAAGGATATTTTTGACCCTTTTTCAAATAAAAAATGCTATTAAGTTGGGAGCAAATGAACAACTTATATAACTTTTCGCTGATTTTAAATTCTAAGCACTCAAATTTTTATCAAATACATTAGATAAACATAAAAGTACTTATGAATCAATTTGATCAACTTATAAATTTAGTCAAACATTCTCATGAAGATATATTACTCATTAATTTCCTAAATTTAAAGGATATGTATATGTTATATGAGTATAAGAGTACCTTTTGTAGCTCCATAAATAGAGGTACCAGATAGATGGACAAGACCAGCAACAGAAGACAAGAAAACAATAGTTCCAGATTGAGATGATTTAAGAAGAGGATGAGCAAGTTGACACAAATGGAATGAAGATTCTAAATTTGTAGCCATAATATGTGTATAATCTTCACCAGTATATTCAGTAGTAGGCTTCCAAATGTTTGTTCCAACATTGTTTATCTACAACAACACCAACAATATAACATATTAAGGCAATATACTGTTAGGACTGAAACGATTAGGTGTGATGCGAAATCTAACAAAGTAAACCTCAATAGAAGACGAGTAAGAAGATAAATGAGAAATATACCAAAAGACACAAAGATTTAACGTGGTTTGGTCAACCGACCTACATCCACAAAGGAGATAAGCAATTCACGATATAAACATGAGAGTACAAAATATAGAGAGAAATAACCTCATCAAATTCACACAAAATACAAAGAGGTTGACACAACTGATAATATATCACTTGTGTCCCACAAATTCTCCCCTCTAACCAAAACTCTCAAAGCCCCTAAGACTATATTGTGAATGTTGATTAAGTTAGAAGGAAATGACATCTACTTATAAAGTCCTAAATATTTTCCTACAAGAAAAAGACTAGCCAAATATGGAGACTTACTGCTTTCATTTTTAGGAAAAGAAAAACCTATTTATGATAAGAAACTCAGTTTAATTAATACCCAACATATACATCCCTTCATATCAATATACGCATCTTACTTTTCTTTTTAGTTTTTTGTTATTCTTAAATTCTAAGTACATGTCAGGTTTAAAATCACAAGATTAAAAGGATATATATATATATGGATTTATAGTTCTTACAAGAATGTTGAGTTTTCCATCAAATTCCAAGGAAACTTTTTCCATGAGTTGTACTCTTTGCTCTTTAGATGATACATCACATACACAACCTTTTACTTGAAGGCCTTTGTCAGTCCACTTTTTCAAACATTCATTGAGGACAGATTCATTCCTTGAACATGTGTACACTTTTGCACCAAATTCACAAAGCTCCTCCACAATTGCATGCCTAAAAAAAGAAAGAAAAAACATGTATTCATACTCGTTCTGAATTGACTATTCAACCTTCAGTGAAAGAAGACCCTCAAAGAAATTATTCCTTATCTGATTGAGGACCCATGTCTTTTGCCCTCGATCAAGGGTAATCCTTTTCCTAAAGTTACGGATTCATTTTTATTAATTTTTCTTTCTTATAACTTTATATCTCAACATCCTAACGTTGCTATCTTAAAGACATGAAGCGATCTTCGACATAATAAATTATTTATTTATACGTATTAACATGGTATTTAGACATTTAATTACAGCAAAATAAGAGCAATCTAAATGACCTGATAATATAAAAAATTGTACGTATATAAAAGTTTAACGCGAAAAAAAAGTGATAGAAAGGTTCACCCAATTCCACAAGTGCCTCCAGTTACAAGAGCCACCAAACCATTAAGTGACCATCTAGATCCTCCCACCTTTGCCATATTGTGTGTTTCTTCTGTCTAGCTAGTTGATTATTCAAGAAATTTATAGCAACTATACAAAATATAAGGTACCTATAAGTAGCCTATAAATAGTACTAAGATTATCTTGTCTAGTCATATTCTTCAGTTGACAGTTGTAAGACTATATATAAAATATTTCAATTTTCACTATTTCTTGTTTGAAAATTGGTGGCCTTTGTATATAAATTTATTTGGAAAATGGATATTTTTAACTTATTAGGCTACTATATGAGTATTTTGGGATCAAACTATTGATGATAGAGTTAATGGTCACTCAATTTTAAATTGTTCACTTAGAAAGTCACTCAACTTTGAGTTGTTCACTTAAAAAGTCACTCAACTATTGATATTTCACTTAAAAACTCACTTAATCAATTTAAATATTTTTTGCATAAAATTTTATTGAAATTTAATTTTTATGTTAAACTATTTTTTAAAGAAATAATAAGATGAGTAGTATATTTTAATTATTTTGTTCAACCAAATTATTTAATTATATTTTTTTTGAAAAACGTACCGTAGCAATTGACCCCAAAAAAAAGCCTTTTTCAGTTTTAGCAATTATAAACTGGAATTAAATATGTTAAAAAATGATAAAAAAAGAAGAAGAAGAAGTTGGAATTGATAAGGAGTAGTCATTAAAATACGCAAGCAACGTGCCATTTTTTTCAATTTTCTTTTTAATAAAATAGGTATAAAGAAAAATTATACTTCAACAAAATGCAATAAAATAATTAAAATAAGCATCTTATTTTTATTTTTTAAAATAGTTAATTTTTTTGTATTTTACAAAAATTTAATGAAAAAATTAATTTAAATTAGTTGGGTGACTTTTTAAGTAAAATATCAATAGTCACGTGACTTTTTAAGTGAACTATTAATAGTTGAATGACTTTTGAGTTATAAAATGAAGTTGAGTGACTTTCTAGGTGAACTACTGAAAATTGAGTGATAAGTAGCCAAAACCCTCCCCAACCTATAGCCGGATTTCCAACTACACACTCATACTTTACGGGGGTCCTATTACCTCCCTGAATTATTTTGAAATGAAATAAGTATCCCCTTAAAACGTCATACCCAGATATGTGTCTTTTGGTAAAACACAACGCTTGACACGTGTTTTCACCTGTAGATCTTTATTGAAGATTCTAGAAGCTACTAGAATCAAGTTAGTTACAAATTCTGTTAGGTTGTTATGTAACCAACTCTATGTAGCATATGAAAGGTGTGATCTGTATGTAGTCGATAAAAAGGATGAATTCCTTCATCATTGTAGTTTTAACACTTTGATAATAAAAATTTTGTTCTTCCGCAACAAAGCTATTCATACATCCATATCCTTGGAAGAACAAGTTTCCATGGATTCAATAGCACAGTAACAAATTCACATGGTATCAGAGCAACGACATTGGGATTCAATCTCGAGCTGCGTATTGGTTTCACGATCAGATCACACTGCATAAATTTTGGTTATGGGAGATCAAACGGCCTCTGTTATGGCAGATCTAACAGTGGCTTCTCTTGAACACTCTCATCCTCTCTACCTTCATACATCAGATACGCCAGGTACAACTTTGATTGCAATCAAGCTCACAGGCCCAGCTAACTATGGATTGTGGAGTAGGTCGTTATGACTTGCGCTACTGGTTAAGAACAAACTCTGCTTTGTAGATGGAACTTGTCTAAAGAGTTCGTACAAAGGGTATCTAGCAACTCAGTGGGAAAGATGTAATGATGTGGTGCTCTCATGGATCAGTAGCACTGTGGCTCAGGAATTACTCATAACAATTGTTTATGCCTCAAATGCAAAACGTGTATGGGACGACTTCAAGGAAAGGTTTGACAAATCTAATCTCACTAGAGTGTACCAGTTATGGGCAGAAGTTTCTTCTCTAAAACAAGGAACTAACTCTGTTACAACCTACTATTCGAAATTGAGGGATCTATGAGATGAATTAGATGTCTTAGTACTAGCTCCTCTGTGTAATTGTGATGAGGCTAAACCCTATATTAAACACTTAAGTCAGCAAAGACTGTTAATGTTCCTCATGGGCCTCAATGAATCATATAGCCATGTAAGAAGTGACATTTTGCTTAAAGTAGTTGTTCCTACTGTTAATCAGGCGTATGCCACTGTAATACAGGAAGAAAGTCATAGGTTACTAGGTGTTATGGATGTCAACAAGGAACCTCTAACAATGATGGTTAACAAGAAGCAAGGTTTTTAGGGAAATAAGCTCTTTGATACTGCTTGTGAGCATTGTGGTTACAAAAATCATCTCACTAAAAATTGCTATAGGGTCGTTGGATATCCTATAGATTTCAAAAGCAAGAGGAAATAGGGACAAGGAGATGCTTATGGTAACGACACAGGATTCAAAGGTTATGGTGACTCTCAAAATAATAACAATGGCAATGGTCACAGGTTCAACAACTTCAACCATAATCAGCATGTTGATTCAAGATTCAAATCCTATGTAAACCATGATGCTGCTGACAGACAGAATATTGAGCTCACTGAGGAAGAATACAATCATGTGAGGAATCTCAGACACAACAACACCAGCTGTGCAGGTGCTGGTGATAATAATGATTGCAAGGAAAATCTGGTAGGTAATGTGTCTTTATCATCTGATGTTTATGATCATCATTGGATAATTGATTCGGGTGCTACTCACCACATTACGTCATGTAAATAAATGCTAGCTGAATTCAGTAGTCTAAGTGATCAGAAGTCCAATACTGTCTAGCTTCCAACATGAAATAGAGCTCGTATTATGAACACTGAAAATACTGTTATTATGGGTTGTTATAGGGTGAAGAATGTATTACATGTACCTGACTTCAAGTTTAACTTGTTGTCAGTTGCAAGGTTGACTAAGGACCTGCTGTGTAGTATCAACTTCTTTCCTAATTTCTGTGTGATGCAGACTCTCTCAAATGGCAAGGTGATTGGGATTGGTAGAGAACATGATGGATTATACTTGTTAAACAATTCAATTAAAGTTGTAGTCTATGCTACCATAAGAGATAACAATACTACTACATCATTGTGGCATTTCAGACTTGGTCATCCTTCTCTTGCTGCTATGCAACATATTTCAGCTATCAAGGACAACTTGACTCATTTACCATGTTGTCATACATGTCCTCAAGCAAAACAAAGTAGACATGCCTTTCATGATAGTATTCATAGTTCTAGCACTATTTTCCAATTACTTCATGTAGATGTATGAAGTCCTTATAAGACTCCCACTTATGATAGGAAATAATACTTTGTTACCATTGTAGATGATTACAGTAGGTTTACTTGGGCCTGCTTGATTCAGTCTAAAACTGAAGTGTACTCTGTACTTAAAGATTTTTTGTTAATGATAAACACTCAGTTTGGCCTGAAGGTGAAGGTGTTGAGATCTGATAATGGGACAGAGTTTATGAATTCAAAATGTCATGAGTTGTTTGGTTCACTTGGCATTGTGCATCAAAGTTCTTGTGCCTACACACCCCAACAAAATGGGGTGGTAGAAAGAAAGCACAGACACATACTAAACACTGCCAGAGCCCTCAGAATCCATGCTAACATTCCTATTTCTTATTGGGGACACTGTGTAAAGGCTGCAGTCTACTTGATAAATAGAACACCCTCATTAGTATTGCAGAAGAAATCTCCACATGAAATGCTCTATGGTACTGCACCACAACTGGATTACTTGAAAGTGTTTGGTTGCCTTTGTTTTATGTCTATACTTCCTAGGTTTGATAAGTTTGGTGCTAGAGCAAAGAAAAGAGTTTTTATGGGGTATGCAGAAACACAAAAGGGATATAGAGTGCTGGATTTGGAGTCAAATTCCTTCCAGGTCAGCAGGGATGTCACATTTATAGAAGACCAGTTTCCTTTCAAGACAAGCTTGACTCCTCAGAATTTTGAAGCAACTGAATCATCCTGGTTGCAGACATTTAGTGATGATGAACATGTTCCTTTGCCTCATGTTGATACAGGAGATACTATACATGATGCTGATACATAAGATATTATGTATGATGCTCCCAATGAATCTACAGATCCACTAGCTGCTGAAGAAGATAATATATCAAATGAGGCATCAACTGATGAAGCATCCAATGACACTACTCATGTTGTTGTGACCATTGCACCTCCACCTGCCAGACCAAACAGGTCTCTCAGACCTCCCATTTGGCATAAAAATTATCTGGTTTCCAAGTCCTCAAAGCTAGCTCATAAGAATCTTCCTTATCCCATTACCAACTATGCAACTTATTCAAGGATCAATCCTTCTTACAAGTCCTTCCTAACTGCACTGTCATCAGTGTCTGAACCCCATACTTTCAAGGAGGCATCTGAATGTAAAAAATGGATTATGGCTATGCAAGATGAAATCACTGCCTTAGAGCAAAATGGAACTTGGACTGTGGTTGATCTCCCACCTGGAAAAAAGGCCATTAGGTCCAAATGGGTATATAAAGTTAAGCTTCAAGCTAGTGGACATGTTGAAAGGTACAAGGCAAGATTGGTTGCTAAGGGTTATAGTCAACAAGAGGGTCTAGACTACCATGAAACTTTCTCACCTGTAGCAAAAATGGTCACAGTTAGAACCACCATTAGTGTGGCAGCCTCTCAAGATTGGCCCCTCTATCAAATGAATGTGCATAATGCATTTTTGCAGGAGATCTTAATGAGGATGTCTTTATGGAAATGCCACAAGGTTTTCAAAAACAAGGGGAATATAAGGTGTGCAAGTTGCTTAAATCTTTGTATGGGTTGAAGCAAGCATCAAGACAATGGAACCAAAAGCTCACAGAAGTTCTTTTAGCTACTGGTTACTCTCAAAGTTCATATGATCACTCTCTTTTCACAAAGAGGGATGGACATGAGATAGCTGTAATTCTCATTTATGTAGATGATTTGTTATTAACAGGAAATAGCAACAAGTTGATACAGGAGCTGAAAGACTCACTTCACAGCAAGTTCAAAATAAAAGATCTGGGTGATCTCAAATTCTTTCTAGGCATTGAAATTATGAGGTCCAAGTCTGGTATATTACTCAATCAAAGAAAGTATGCTTTTGAATTGATTGCAGACACTGGTCTTAGTGGTGCAAAACCAGTAAACACACCTTTGGAGGCAAATGTGAAACTGACTACTGTAGAGTATGATGACTTAATTGGAGATAACATTGATCCTATACACAGGGACATCACAGCCTATCAAAGGCTGGTTGGGAGACTCTTATATCCTACCATCACCAGACCTGCCATTAGCTTTGCAGTCCAGGTCATGTCACAATTTATGCAGCATCCTAAGAAGTCACACTGGGAAGCAGACATGAGGGTGATTAGATATATCAAGAGCAGTCCTGGTCAAGGCATACTGATGAGCAGTAAGGGGAGCCTGCAACTTGAAGCATTTTGTGATGCAGATTAGGCTGCTTGTCCCAACACAAGAAGGTCTGTGACTGGATATCTGGTTAAGCGAGGAGATTCGCTCATATCTTGGAAATCAAAGAAGCAACACACAGTGAACAAGAGTTCTGTAGAGGCTGAGTACAGGAGCATGGCTGGTGTGGTTGCTGAGGTTACATGGCTAGTTGGTCTGCTGAAGGAACTGAATATGAATGTCATTACTCTTGTCAAGCTATACTGTGACAGCAAAGCAACACTTCAGATAGCTGCCAATCCCATCTTCCATGAGAGGACCAAGCATATTGAAATTGACTGTCATTTTATAAGGGAAAGGATCAAGAATGAACTGATACTACCTACATACATTAATACTAAGCAGCAACCAGCAAACATACTAACAAAAGGCGTAGGAGCAGTTATTCATCATATGTTGTTATCCAAGCTTGGAGTCTTCAACATATACTCAGACTAAAGCTTGAGGGGGAATAATGAAGATTCTAGAAGCTGCTAGAATCAAGTTAGCTACAAATTCTATTAGGTTGTTATGTAACCAACTCTATGTAGCATATGAAAGGTGTGATCTGTATGTAGTCGATAAAAAGGATGAATTCCTTTATCATTGTAGTTTTAACACTTTGATAATAAAAATGATGTTCTTCCGCAACAGAGCTATTCATACATCCATATCCATGGAAGAACAAGCTTCCATGGATTCAATAGCACAGTAACAAATTCACAATCTTTTTTTAAAAGACATTTTTTTCTCTTTCTTCTTCATTCATTTTTTAGCCCTAATTATTTTTTGAGAACTTTGATTTGGAGAAAATATTGGGGGTTAAATTGGAGTGTCTCTTTTGTCTTCTCCGGAGGGATATGTCGCCGCCGTCGGCATAGTCTGAGAATTTCGCTGCCACCACCATCTCCATCTATGTCTTTGTTATTTATCCGCCTTCACCATTAACTCCTCCACCTACTCAAAGAGCTCCCGTCATTTCTTTCAAAGACTAAAGCTTGTAAAAGAGAACATTCACACCACCGCCAAGACCACTATGAGTCTAATTAATGTTTGAGGGTATTTTCATAATTTTATAAGTCTATGTGATGGAGTTTTTATAATCAAGAGAAGGTACTTGTTTGTCGAGAATCTAGAAAACAAACTAAAAAACACACGGGGGATTTAGATCTACATGAGGGTAGTCCTAGGGTTTTGAGAGTTGCGGTTATGGAGGAGAATTTTGTGTACTTCCTTGTATTTCGAGTGAATTGGTTGAGGTTGTTTCTCTCTATATTTTGTACTCTCATATTTATATCTCCTTTGTGGACGAAGGTTGATTGACCGAACCACGTTAAATTTGTCTCTTTTGGTGTATTTCTTGTTTGTCTTCTTACTCGTGGTCTTTCGAGGTTTGTTTTGCTAGCTTCCGCATTACACCTACTTATTTATAAGTTATTTCACTTATATAAGCAAAGGATTAAAAAAAGGTTTATATATATAGTGATTTATTATATTATTAGTATAATTTAACATATTATATATGTCAGGTTATCATTTACTCTACGTTAATAACTAATGTTATTATTAAAGTTACTTATAGTTTTTTTAAAAGGCAAATTCATGATAATACATCAGATCCAGCTCCGTAAATCACATTTGACGCTTGCTTTTTTAACAAAACTATGTGCAGAAAAAGTGAAGAAAATGATAAATCTTTCAGCATGCTCAATATTTCAATCAAATCATTATGCAAAGTCCAAGCCAATGATGACCTGGAGTGAGAGGAAACTTTCTTCTTCAATTATTTAAGAGCTAGAATGTCAATTTTTTTTATATATAAGTACACAAATCTTCGATCTTCCTATCCAACGTTCATTTTTCGATTGTCACTAAACCATAATCTAAAACAACATTGAAGGAAAACACACGATGTTAATATGGTATATCCATACATACATTTATACTGTTGATATATATATAAAATTATAGAAATTAAAGGCTCACCCTATTCCATAAGTGCCTCCAGTGACAAGAGCCACCAAATCATTAAGTGACCATCTGGATCCTCCAACCTTTGCCATATATATATTGTGTAATTTCTTCTGTTTAGCTAATTGATTATTCAAGAAAAAAAATTATATTGCAAATATATAGCAGTATTGTTTTCATAAAGAACAAACTTTATGTTGGCCCCCCTTTAATTATTTGAGCATTATTGTCAATACGATAAGCAATATGGGCTCTGTCTCATCAATTTCAGAGAAACATTATTGAGATAGCTATACGTATTGATTCTCTTTCTTTCTGTTATATACAAATACAATACCAAGAATGTAATGATTTTTTTTAATACTATTAATGCCATTTAATACCACCTCTCGTGGCGGTGAGGGTTCGATATGGACTTGTACTTGTGTATGATTTAAGCAAAAGAATACAATATAGCCTATAGGGGATGCAAAGGGGAGGGGGAGCAATAATTAAGCTGCAGTTTAAAGGTCCTAAAGATAAATAAAAGAGGCTACCATTTACATGAGATGGACAAAACCTTTAAAGCAACTCGATTGCCGGACCATATATAATAGAGTGGTAAGGATGGTGTGTATGCTATTGTACCACTATTTTGTAAAAGTAGATCGAGCTTAACTCAAGTAAATCATATTAAGATATCAATGTATCGATCAAGCTTCTACAAATACTATTTTATTTTGTTTTTGTTTTTTTAATTATAATGTTATGTATAGAAACTTATCTTGAACGCATAAAAAATGTTGCTCAGAGCTGAGCTGAGGTCAATATCAACTAGAAAATTTTTATGGTGGATGAGGGATAGATATGATGTGGCAGACACAAGTTGTATGAGGGTCCTTTTAGAATTTGCCAAGTGGATTATTGGGTTTCATTTTCAGAAAAATGGGCCAAATCCATTTCTCTCTCTTCCTTTTTAACTTTTTCTCTTTGATTTGAAATCTTCATTTTTTTATCATCTCTTCATCTTTTTTTGAAAATAATTTTATTTATAAAAAATGTGAAATTTAGTCTAATTCATCGTACTTTTAACATTTGATATTATATTTCTTTCATGTATTGATTATTTACATTACTAAAAATAATTTTTCAATTAACAAATTAAATTATATTTTTATTTTTATTTTCATTACACTAATAATTAATTATTCTTAAAAATATAAACAAAATTTGTAAAATTGCAAAAACAATTCTTAAGGAGTAAATTAATAAGGTATCGTTTTTATTTATAATTTCATAAAGAATCCATAAA
>JAJOOO010017237.1:0-24814 GCA_029582685.1 Solanum piurae | reverse complement strand
TAGTACTGAGGTACTCAACACTTATGTAAAGTAAAGCATAGAATGACAAAAATAACCCTTAAATTGAGTGTATTTTCAAGTAAGCACACGTGTTGACAGAGAAGAGTGATGCGGATATGAATTGGATATGAATTCTTTCCCTTTGGGTTTAGGGAGCTAATTATTTAGTATAGTAAAATAAATTTAAAAGAAACAAACAAAACGAATTCATCATAGGAAATTACCAAAGCATCCTTCAATACATCAATAATGGGTCCGACTTTTTGTTTTTAAGAAATTGCACATTCAAAGGATATTTTTGATTTTTTGTCAAAATCGAATTTACTTTTGTAAACTATGTGTCAAATCAAAATCAGATTAACAAATTCAAAAGGAATGAGTAATAAATAGCTCATACAATGACATACTAAATAATAAATATGTCACTAAAAATCTTGTTAGCTTTTGGTTGAAAGTTAACAAGATAGTTACTATCATAGTTGGATTGACATTTCTTATATAGTAATAACTCTTAAATTTAATTGATATTTTAGTCAAGGAACTATTAGTAAATAGAAGTTTTAAAAAATTGGCATTTAGTTAGTTATATCATATATGTGTTTTTCTGCATAAAAATAGGGAATGGAATTTCTATTCACACTTATCTCTCTTTTTTTAAAATTATTTTTCTTTAAAATATAAAAGATATTTAGAATCATTTCTCTTTTCTAACTTCCAATTATTTCTTCTTAAAACAAAAAAAAAGTTTATTTAAAATTATTTCACTCCGTAAAATTAGCAAAAATATTTAATTATGACTATTATTCTTTTAAAGGATATTATTACGATTTACGAGTCTAGCATCTATAAATTATTTTCTCAATTATTTGTTAGAAGTTATGGTAAGAAACTCAATCCATATGTATATTAAATGTAGACTATAATATACATTTGTTTGGTTTCTACATAACCAGAGCTTATGCCCCCAAATTTTAGGGGCCCCAATTTTTTTTTTATCAAGAATAGATTGTGTATTAAATTTTTTATAGGAAAAAATAATTATTTACGATAAAAAGTATAAAAAAAATTAATATTTTATTTTATCCACTTTAACACATTTTGTACTTTAAAAAATATGAATCAATAGTAAAAAGTGTTGAACAAAGTAAATTACAATTTGTTTTACTTCTTTTTAAATTTTAATTTCAAACATTACAACAAACATATTAATGTGGGGTATACCAAGTCATCAACTTTTTAAATAGGATTCTATGATTCGAATTCTTATCTTTTTTAAAAATTTGTCAACTTATTACTTATAGAATTGTGTTAACAAATCATATAATAATTGTCTCACTGAAAGAATGTTTCTCAATGTTGAGTTGATAAAATCTTACCTAAAACTAATAACTGAAAAAATAATGTTAAATACTAGTAATAGTTTTCATCTAAGTAGTGTAAGAAAAATATTTTTTGAATAAATACGTATACGAAGTTTGTTTATATTTTAGGCCTCGAATTGAAATATTGCTTTAGCCCCTCAATTACATTATGTGTGCGTGCGCGCGCGCGCACGTGTACGTACATGCGTGCGCGTGTGTGTGACATAAGTATATTTTGCAGCTATTGATGTGTATAGATATATTACCTCCTGATAAAATATATTGATATATATAATCAGATTAGTATGCATAATGTCATCTACATCTACATAACACTTACAATGTATACATTAAATTGTTATAGAGTTTTGTCTCAATGTATACAAATTAATGTTTAATATTAAATAAGATTTAAACGTTTCTTCGATTTGAATATAAAAGTAAATTTACATGTGTTGAAAATGATGTTATAGATAAAAATATTTCAAATCAAAATTATTATTCATACTCGTACATATCGATTTTCAAACTCAACATAGTTTTTCAATTCATCATTTCCTCTAAAGATTTAATATTGTTGTTGCAATCTTCACCACTATATACATATTTTCTCTTTTCAGAATGAATTTTTCGTCACTTTCTATATATTTTTCTCTTTTGAGAATGAACTACTCTTACCCATCCTTTGAAATACAATGTACTAGAAAGTATAAATTTGTAAAAGTCATTGTATGGAATGACAAGATAAGAAACGTAGTAACCATAAAAAAAAATAAAAAAAGATTCAAAAATAATCAATATAAATTTATTTCGGGGGTGATTTGAGGAGTTACTTAATGTGAAGAGTTATTATTGTAATTGATCTCTAATGAAGATATTTAAGGAAAGAAGATAAAATTATTTAAAACTTGAAAGAGGGCGAAAAAAGGGAAGAAAGTTGGGGAATTGAAAAAATACATTGAAAAAATGAGTTGAAAAGTTTCACTTTTTAAGGAACAAAATGTGGTTATTAAGTGACAATAAATACAAAAAAAAATTACCCAAAAAAATAAAATAAAAGAGGGCTATGTGTTGCCTATTTAGTCTATAGATTGTCATGTTGTGCCAATTTTCTAGTAAG
Source organism: Solanum piurae (assembly GCA_029582685.1). Lineage (NCBI taxonomy): Eukaryota > Viridiplantae > Streptophyta > Magnoliopsida > Solanales > Solanaceae > Solanum > Solanum piurae. The sequence goes on along the minus strand of JAJOOO010017237.1, from coordinate 22,333 downwards.
TATCCTATGAAAATTTTACACAAATTTCATAGGGTTAATAGCTAAGTACATCATATCTCTAATCCTTTTCAAATTACAAAAAATTCTTAAATTTGGTGGAATCCAGGTACTTTTCAAAATGTCTCGATACATCGCGTTTCGATTTTAGATACATCGCGTTTGGTTATGGATACATCACCCAACGTCCCGATACATCACTCAATGTCCCAATACATCGCATACATCTCGAATACATAGCATAAAATGATGTATCCGACCGATACATCGCGTAAAGTGATATATCCGAGAATTGGAGAGAGTAGAATTTTTTCAAATAATAGAAAATTTTAGAAAATATAATAAAATAAATTGTGTATTTAGATAATTTTTCCTATCCCTATATTAAGGGTGTCTAGTGGGCCAGAGTTTACCATACTAGTCGATTATGATATGTGAGGTGGGTTGGTCAAGTTCAAAATGAACCTAAAATGGATTGATCTTTGATATTTTATCTTCAAAAGAAGAATCTTATAAAATTGATTTAATTTCAGTAGAATGGTCTTGATTTTTGGTCCTGCTTATTCTCTTAAGGCAGGCAGACGTTCAAACATTTTCCACAAGGTAGTCGTTCAAAACATTTCTAACATGCTGAACCAACACAATTGACTAAAAGTTCTGCTTAAAGCCAAAAGTTAAAATTTAGATATGTTATCCATAATAGATAAGTTCTAAAATAATTTGTTGGGTTTTAAAATGTGTGAATGGAAAATGAAGAGTTGCGACTTTTATGAAGAGTTGTGGCTTTTATGAAAAGTTGCGACTTTTATGAATAGTTGTGGCTTTTATGAGAAGTTGCTACTTTTATGAAAAGTTGTGACTTTTATGAAAAATTGTGACTTTTATGAAAGGTTGTGACTTTTCCAAATGTTTGTGACCTTTCCGGTAAGGCACAATAAGAACATTTTCACACTACCCTTTGTTTTCTATAAATTGAGGGATTTCCTCTCATTTTAGTTGAACGAATTTTTTGAACTTCTTCTATTACTACTAAATCTAGTATTCTAAGTGTACTTTACTGTCGTTGAGTGGTTCGCTAACACCGTGATTTTAGGTACCAATACACCGGTGAGTAAGATCGTTCTATCCTGGGAGGATATATTCCATTAACATCGGGTACTTGAGGGGAATAATTTCCTTAAGGGGACACTGTGCATTCAGTGGGCTCGATTTTCTTTCTTTGAGAAAATTTTTATATTGTTTCTAATCTGTTTCTGATTCTATTTTCTCTACTAGTTTTAATTTTCTAGTTTGAAAACACTCTTTAAACTTTGTTATTTCTTACCAAGTTCTTCAAAGTTTTGTTCTAAGTATCTTAGGAATACAAGATGAACAACACAACTAAACAAGAATGAAAAAAATACAAGGAATCCAAAACAAAACTTGCTTGGCTTAGAGGCACGTTAATACGTTTCTTGAGGATAGTTGGAGTCTCTCTCACGAGCAATCGGAAGAATAAATAACAACTCTATCTTCGGGATTCAACTAAGCCACAAAACAAGTAGCATTCAAGAATGTTGCTCTTCTATTCTTGAATTGGTGATTTCACCTTTTGATTAATGTCTCACAAATGTTTTTCAAGCGAAAGTAGTTATTTTTTTTTGAGTGCTTATCTTTTCAACCAAAAGAAACTCAATTTATAGGACAAAAGTTTTGCAAGAAAAGACTTTTAATTAAATAGTATTTATTATAGGTTCATGAATTGAAAAGAAATACTTTACTTCCAAAAACCTATAATGTAGAATTTTAAAAGTATCTTACAAAATGTCTATAACGTAGAATTAAAATAAAAATGAATGTTACAACTCACATTCATGTATTTTGTTATTTCAAAACTTTTAACGGATGAATTTGTTTCAAAATTAATTGAAACACTAACTCTTACAATCCCCCACTTGTTTCAAGAAATTTTTATCTTTGAAAAATCCAAAAAAATAAATATTTTGAGACATTAATCTAGCAACATGCATCAATAATGGTGTTTTTTGGACTTGAGCCATTAGCTAGTGAAGACTTTCTAAATCATTGACTACTTAGTGAACGAATCTTGAACTAAGTGGTTCATTGAATGAAATTAGAAAAAATACTCCACGCATATCACTATGTTCTGGTGAAAATCGAAATCCTTTGACACCTTACGACCATGTGTTCTGAATCCTTTTAGCCAAGTGCTTTAAGATTTTCCGGTTAAAATCTTATTGAAGTGGCCTCCACTTCGCACTTAGTGCGGTGAATTCATCAAGACTAACTTTGCATACTCCGACCAAATAGTCTATGAACTTCATTAAGAGAAATTAATCACATCCTCCTTTACAACAAAGTGTCGGTAAATATATCAAGAGTATTCCTACACACTCCAATCGAAATTGATATAGACTTATTAAGAGAATATAATCTCATCCTTCTCTTTAGCAAGAATATCGAAAAAATTTATCAAGAATTTTCTTACTAACTCCAACCGAGATCGATCTTATAAATTTATTAAGAGAAAAAAATCTCAATCATGCACATCTGCTTATTTCATTTTATTTTGAAAATGAGAATTTTATTGATGTGCTTCACAATTGTAACTTTACTTGTTTTTCAATTTAAACCCAAGATTACATCATTAGGTAGGGTTACCATAAAGTACAATTAATTTACAACATGCTTTATTTCCATTCCATTACAAGTTTCCACCACTAACTTTTTGCCTAACCCTTTAGACAAATGATCCGCTAAATTAAATCTGGACTTCACATATTGAAGCGATATCACGCCTTCCTCCATTAATCTCCTCACATGATTGTGTTTGAGATGAACTTGTCTCGACTTGCCATTGTAGCAATCACTTGAAGCCCGAAATATAGCAGCTTGATTATCACAATAGATAGTTAAAGGTGGTACTTGCTTACTCCACAAAGGAATATCTATCAACATAGATCGCAACCAATCATCTTCTTCTCCAGCAGAATACATAGCTATAAATTCTGACTCTGTGGTTGAATGAGTAATACATGTCTGCTTCTTTGATTTCCAAGAGATCGCTGCTCCAGCCAAAGTGAAAATCCAAGCAGTAATAGATTTAGAGTCATTCGGATCATAATTTCAAGTAGCATCACTATAGCCTTCAAGAACAGCTGGAAATGTAGAATATTGTAGGCCAACATTAATTGTACCCTTCAGGTATCTTAAAACACGAATTAAGGCATTCCAATGTTCAACTCCAGGATTACTAGTAAACTTGCTCAAAGTTCCTATTGCGTAATCAATATTTGGCCTGATACAATACATGGCATACATAAGACTCCCAACAATATGAGAATATGTCAACTGATCAAGAACATCACTAGAGTTCCGCATTAGTTTGATGTTAGGGTCAAATGGTGTAGGAGCAGATTTGTCGTCAAAGTGACCAAACCTTTTTAGAACTTTCTCAATATAACTTGATTGAAAAAGAGTCAAGCCATTCACTGATCTCATAATTTTAATGCCCAAAATTACATCAGCTTCTCCAAGATCTTTCATTTCAAATTGAGAAGCTAGAAAATATTTTGTTTCTTTGCCTTTTTCAATATCAGTTCCAAAGATCAACATATCATCTACATAAAGACATATTATAACACCAGATTTTTCTTGAAAATTTCTAAATATGCAATTATCACCACCATTGATTGAGTAGCCATTAGAAATCATTACTCTTCTAAATTTTTCATTCCATTATTTTGGAGCTTGTTTTAATCCATAAAGAGATTTAAGAAGCTTACAAACTTTGTGTTCTTGACCAGGAACGACAAATCCTTCTGGTTGTTTCATGTAAACTTCTTCATCTAGATCTCCATTCAGAAATGCAGTCTTCACATCCATTTGATGTATTATCAGACTATGAATTGCAGCTAAAGCAATCAATAGTCGAATAGAAGTCATTCGAGCTACAGGTGCAAACGTATCAAAATAACCAATATCTTTCAATTGAATAAAACCTTTTGATACCAAGTGAGCTTTGTACTTATCTAAGGTATCATCAAATTTCAATTTCTTTCTAAAGATCCATCTACAATCAATAGACTTACATCTAGGAGGGAGGCCTGATAAAATCCATATATTATTTGACATAATAGAGTGAATTTCATTATCAATATATAACTTCACGCCAGAAAGGAGCATCATGTGAAGACATTGCTTCAGCATAACTTTCAGGATTCTTTTCAATTAAATAGACTTGAAAATTAGGTCCAAAGTCTCTTGGTTTTGGCTGCTCTTGCACTACGTCTTGGTTGACTTTCTTCCAAAGGCTCAACTATTTTTCTTTTAAGAGGAGATATAAAAGAACTTGTATCTTGTTCCAAAAATTCTTTTTTCTTAGGAAATATATGCTCAAAAAAGTTAGCATGCAACAATTCAATAATTGTGTGAGGGCTTGGGGTCTCAAGATTCAAAAATCTGTAAGCTTTACTGATTTGTCAATAATCAATAAATACACAATCTACTCCTCTATATCCAATCTTAGTCAAAAGTTGATATGATAATCTAACATGAGCCAAACAACCCCATACTTTAAAATAATTTATATTTGGTTTTCGATTCTTCCATACAGAGATGAATCATATTTCTTAAAAGGAATTCGATTCAAAATATGACATGCAGAAAATAAGGCTTCAGTCCACAAATTTTTAGTGATACCAAATCCATAAAGCATAGAGTTAACCATTTCGATGAAAATTCTATTTTTTCTTTCTGCTACACCATTTTATTGTGGTGTATATGACATAGTCAATTGTTTTTCAATGCCTTCTTTTTAACAAAAAACAATAAAATCTGATTTTAAATATTCTCCACCTCTGTCAGATCTAATTGATTTAATCTTCAAACTCAATTTATTTTCAACTTCTGCTTTATATGTTTTAAAAGTCTCAAATGCCTCTTCTTTTGTTTTTAATGGAAAGACATATGTATACCTTGAGTAATCGTCAATGAAAGTGATAAAATATCTATTTCCATGACGTGATAAACAATTCATCTCAGAAATATCAGTGTGTATTAACTTCAAAAGTGTGAATATATTTTCAACAGACTTAAAAAGTTTCTTTGTTATTTTACATATACTACAAGTAATACACTTAGCAACATGATCCTTTCCATAGTCTTTAATTAATCCATTTTTCACCATAAGTTGAATGGATCTAAAATTCACATGACTAAGACGTTCATGCCATAAATCTAAAGACTCCACAACATAAGCAGAAAAATTTTCATTTTCAATATTGAGTTTAAACATTCCATTTGTAGCATAACCTTTTCCAACAAACATGCCTTGTTTAGACAAAATAAATTTATCTGCCTCAAAAATCATTTTAAAGTCATTCTTCGAAATAAGCGTACCTGACACCAAGTTCTTTCGAATATCAGGAACATGCAATACGTCTATCAATGTGACCATTTTTTCGGAAGTGAATTTCAGTTCAATAGTTCCTTTTCCCACAACCGTAGCAGATGATGAGTTTTTCATATGCAAAACTTTATCGCCCCCCACTAATTCATAAGTCGTGAAAGAATTTCGATTACCTGATATATGACGAGTTGCACCAGTGTCTATCCACCATTCCACTTGATCTCCCGCTACAAATGCTTTTGTGACCATTGCCACCAGTTCATTTTTTATTTTGTTATTTGACTTTTCTTTCTTCTTTTCAGCTTTAAGAATTTTACAATCACGTGCATAGTGACCAATTTTGTGACAATGATAGCATTCATTCGACTTAGAATTGGAATTAGTACGCTTGGAATTTTCTCTTCTTTGCCTTCAAAAAAATATTATTGACAGGTTCCTTCTTGATCGATTTTTCTTCAACAACATGAGCTTTCATGATGGGTTCCTTCAAGATGTTATTTTCACGGTATCGTGTCTCTTGTTCAATTTGCAAGTGCTTTAATAATATTTCATGAGTCAAATCTTCCTTCTTGTGTAAGAGTTTGCTTCTATACTCCTTCCAAGATGGAAGAAGTTTTGAGACAATAACATCAACATGAAAGTTTTCATCAAGAGCAATTTCAGATATAACAATTTTATTAGCTATAAGTTGAAATTCTTGTACTTGTTCAGTGATTGACTTGTCATCAACCATTTTGAACTCCATATAATTTGAAACAAGAAATTTCTTTGAACTCGCCTCTTCTGCTAAATGGATAGCTTTAAGAGTATCCCAAATCTCCTTAGAAAATTTGCACTTAATATAATATTGATCATAAATTTATTGGACATTCCTCCAAGAATATATTTCTTGCATAAGTAATTATCATCTTGCCATTTGGCAATTTGTTCTTTAATTAAAGTAGCCTTGTCCGTTTCTACCTCAAAACTGGGAACCTCAAGACAAGGTTTCTCAAGAAAATATGCCAACTTTAATCGTCTTAAAAAGAATTCCATCTTTCCACGCCATCTAGGAAAGTCTTTGCCATCAAATATTTTAAAATTAGGATTAGGCAAATTTGAAACCCTGTTTGTTATTGATGTGGATGCCGTAGCAAATTGTTAGAACAACTAAACAAGAATGATAAAAATATACAAGGAATCCAAAACAAAACTTGCTTGGCTTAGAGGCCCGTTAATACGTTTCTTAAAGATAGTTGAAGTCTCTCCCACGAGCAATCGAAAGAATAAATAACAACTCTATCTTCGGGATTCAACTAAGCCACAAAACAAGTAGCATTCAAGAATGTTGCTCTTCTATTCTTGAATTGGTGATTTCACCTTTTGATTAATGTCTCACAAATGTTTTTCAAGGGAAAGTAGTTTTTTTTTGAGTGCTTATCTTTTCAACCAAAAGAAACTCAATTTATAGGACAAAAGTTTTGCAAGAAAAAACTTTTAATTAAATAGTATTTATTATAGGTTCATGAATTGAAAAGAAAAACTTAACTTCCAAAAACCTATAATGTAGAATTTTAAAAGTATCTTACAAAAAGTCTATAACGTAGAATTAAAACAAAAATAAATGTTATAACTCACATTCATGTATTTTGTTATTTCAAAACTTTTAACGAAAAATTTATTTCAAAATTAATTAAAACACTAACTCTTACACTAACTTCATAAAACATAAGTTATATAGTACTCCATAACTTAGACATAATGAAGCGATATGTAAGCTATATATTGCCGTGAGGCAGAAGTTATTTTCTTAAAACCTGTGAGCTATATTTTGTCTCTAAGATAAAATTTATAAAGTAACCATAAATTAATGAGCAACTTTCACATATAGCAAACATAAACATCATATTTGTATGCTATAGCTATAGTTTGCATAGTTGCACTCCATAGCAAACTTTATGTTTGCTATGGCTATTAATATGTATATTTCGCTATACATATACAAAAGAAGCAATTGTATAATCTGTTTCGGTATACATATACAAAAGAATCAATTGTATAATTTGTGTTTTTATAAAGCGAGAAAGAAAGAAAGACAAAAGAAAATTGGACAGGGAAAGATCGTATTTGTATAATCATAAGTGTATAGGACGAAAATATATGCATTTGTATTTGTATATATAATTTTCTCTCGCTTTATACAAACACAAACACAATGTATACATTCGTGTTTGTATAAAGTGAGAGAGGCGAGTGAGAGTGGCGAGCGAGATTCATCAGGGAGAGAGGCGAAATAGCAATAGTTTGCTATGGGGTACAATTAAATCAAACTATGGTTATAACATTTAATTTGAATTAATAGTTTGCTATTATATACAATTTTCCCTAAATTAATAAGTGAAATAGTTTCAATTATTATCCATCAAGCGTAAGTTAGTTTTTGTAAAGCCCTAAGCTATGTTTCCTCTCTAAGGCTATAGAGTGTAAGTTGTCGGTCCATAAGATATAAATTTGTTATTTTAATCTCCGAACAATTTTTTCAAGTTTTAGTCATTTTAAAAAATATATCATAGATGAAATTATAAATTATATAATTACTAAGAAAATTAAAAAAGTTATACTTAATTAATTCTAAGTAAGAAAAATTGAGATTTGAATCAGGGGATTCATATAGATCAAATTGAGGATTTCGTAATTAATTATGGGAAAATAATTATGTGTGTAAATTGGAAAAAAAAAACATTATAGCTTGAAACGAATACAAGACAATGATACTTGAAGTCAGAGGCGGACCCACGTTTGAAGGAGTGGGAGCACGTGCACCTGTTTACTTCAATTTTTTTTATGTGTATATACATGTATATACCTGAATAAGGATCGTATAATTAAATGTGCATCCCAAAACATATAAGTTGAGTTGGTGCATTGGTCCGACAGTGTTCATTGCGCTTCTTCACAAGCGGAGTGTCCTGATCAGTTTGATTTTGGTGTTGCGTTTTCTTTTTGTCATTTTTTTTCTTCAAAAAAGACATATTAATAACCTCAGGCGAGATTCGAACTAGAAACCTCAAAATGTACACTGAGTATCAAGACTATCCAACAATAGAGTGAACTATGTTATATTTTTATTTAATTTATATTTATATATACCTTCAATGTTGTACTTGTTTGACAATATTTTCCGATGAAGTGTCAGTGCTTTCGTCTTCAAATCCTGAGTTCGCCTATAAAGTTTAAATCCATTGTACCAAAATAAGGCTACAGAAAAACTTCTTTAGACAAGAGATTCACCCACAATGGTTTCAACAATAAAATAAGGGGAAAAAATTCATAGACAAGACCGACTGGAATCAAACTTTTTTATCTTCTTTTTTCAGTGGTGATTTTATTATTTACTTGATTTACGTGGATGATATATATTTATCGTTTGCATAAATCTAGCATTATAGTCTCTAAAATTGAGGTCAACAAAGAAAATTTTGGGCATGAAAATTCACCAACATAAATTAAAGTAAAAGAAGTTCTTTTTATCCCAAGGCATTTTATTAAGAAGGTACTCAAGAGGTTCACATGACAAAAGCAAACTGGCTAGTAATCCTCTTGCTAAGCACTTCAAATTGAGTATTGTAATGATTAGATTCCAAAAAGGAGAAGGATACTTAATACTCCCTCCGTTTCATTTTATCTGAGATACTTTGATTCGGCACAGAGTTTAAAAAAGGAAAGAATACCTTTAAAACTTGTGGTCTAAAATGAATGATAAAAATTTACGTGGCTATAAATCATTTCATTAAGGGTAAAATAAATATAAAGTTAAATCGTTACTTAATATAGAATTGTGTCATTCTTTTTTGGACCGACTAAAAACGAATGTAAGTTATATAAATTGGGACAAAAAAGAGTAATACTTTTTACTTCTGCAATGGGATGTTTGAGAATATTGTAGATGTCGTTGGTACTCTTAGTAGATTTATTTCTAATCCTATATAAAGGATTATGGGGTTGCATTACATTCGTTGTTAATTAAGATATTTGAAAGGTACTCTAGCAAAAAAGACTCCTAAAGTAGTACTACTAATTATAAATCTGCTTTGTCTTATTTTATGATAATCAGAGTGTTACATATTTATCTGAAGTCACTCATATATAAGAAGCTAGCTACGATAACAACTCTTGAACGATATGTTTGTTTCCAAACAAGTGTTTTCGATATTTTATGATTTATGTGCTTTAAGGTAATTAGATGTATCTACTTTGTATGTGTACTTTTCATTATTGGACAAATTGATCAGCACATGTGTTGCTTTTTTATCTTTGTGTCATCAGCCAAAATAATTGAGCTTTTCCTATTCATCTTTTATTCTAGCCTTTTTGGTTCACTATGCATTTGTTTGGTTTTCTTTTTTATGGATAAACGCCACAAATCTCATTAGTTTATGATTAACTTATTTTCATTTATGATAGTTTTTAATAATGCGTTTTCTATCAAAATAGGTGTGTCGTATACATGTGTTTGTCACATTCAGATATACATATTTGATATACATTTAATTTAAGCTAGATACAAACTAAAACGTGTGTTTAATTAAGGACAGTAATTAAAATGCTTAATTTAAGGAGGAAATCAATCTTTTAATAACTTTTGAGTATATATAATTTAACAACTTCTAAAAAATTCAAAAATAGTTCTAATATCTTCCATTTATTTTCGAGCAACAACAAAGTGAACAACTTTTTCCCTGAAATTTGAATTTATTATTCTAAATTTTGAGATTTTTCTTTTCAATTTTTCATGTTTAGAAAACACTATGTATCGCACACTCTAGTTTGTTGTTACTTTATTGAATATTCTAATAAAAGTATATACGTGCTCTTTTACTAATGTATCTAAAGAAGTATTTGATTCATACACCTAATTTCATTAGAGGTATCTTTTGTGTTTTTAAATTATGAACAATCAAATATTTTACACATACCTGTATTCAACACATACTTCATGACTTAGATGAATTAATTATATACTAGATACATATATTTGAAATTCGTTATGTATCTAATATATGTATCTGATTATTCAATATTTATTCTTTTCAATGAAATTTGAATCGATAAATGTGTGCTTTGGCTTCGTTGTGTCTTCATTACTGCTAACTATATCGACGATAAATTTGTGATCGCCGTAATTTCATAAATTGTGATCTACAACGATCTCGTTGAAATAAGATCAGATATATGACAGAATCATCTCAAATACACCGAAGGAAACACACTAGAGCATGACAGAAAGAACTCAAATATATATTGAATAACATGCTTAGATACATGACAGTAAACAACTCATCTTTATTTAATAGAAAATAAAAAATTATGGAATAGTTTGACTAGATATATTACAGTACCATCACAGGTACACCGAATAAAATGGACTACTTACCTTCTTATTACAGAGATTTTCCATACTAGCTCTTCATTGTCTTTTGTCACTCCCCGAGCCTACACCCCGAACGTGGCTGGCACTCGAGAACCATTCCTGGCCTCAAGCGAACCCTTGGCCTGACTTACTTACTCAACGGAAGACTTTACTCAAGATAAATACTTTTAAAACAAGTAAACTAAACTGCTCAAAATATAACTTAGAATGTATTATAATAACATTCACTGCCAAAGTGGCAACTCAAGTCTCAACTTAACTGAAAAGTAAATAAAGACTCATGAACTAACATCAACTAACTCTGTCTATGAAGCCTCTAAACAACTGAGATGGACGTCAGGACAAGACCCACAACATCCTAATGAATTACAATACTAAAAACAATAAAAAAGATACTCCGGAAAGCTAGGAAGCTCACCAACTGACTCTGAGTGCTCAATTGGATCAACGAGGCGCTGGATGTTGATCCTGGTTACCTTCGTCTGCATCATAATAAGATGCAGGCCAAATGACATCAGTACATTGAATGTACGAGTATGCGAGGGGAAATCTAAAACAAGACATCAGGTTGAAAGGAACTAAAGAACTTACCTGGCTTAACTAAACTCAACTGATTTCAATATAAAGCATTGTAAATAAATGCAGTATAAAGAAAAACTTTAAAACATGGTTTTCAACTCTGTATATTTAGAAATACAATATGAACTCTATTTGTATATGAAAATACAAAGTATTTCTGATATATATAAAAATACAAATACTGCTATGGGAGTTTCTCTAACCGACAACCATCACTTAAGAGCTATCGTGATGACACATCATTTTGCCTCACGCTGCCAGGGCCATCCTATACCTTGATGGGGGTATAGAACCTGAACTACTAAGTGAATCCACTAGTCTATGCTAGAAAGCACTAAAGAAATCATCTAAAAAGTATGACCCTTTTCTACCCATGATGGCTACGTGGTTTATGACGGCTCGAAGTTTTCTGAACTCTCCCCAATATCGGTGCTCAATACTACTCCAAAATATACTAGCTCTTTATGTTTAAAAACATAACTTCTTTATGTGGTTTGAGATAATTGCTCAAAACTTAGCTCAAAGGCTATCTTGAAAATCTCAGTTTCCCTTCTTGCTTAATTATGAAAGCATTTACTCTTTTCTGAAGACTAGCTTAAAGGCTCTTTGGAAAACAAAGTTTCCTTTCTTGCTCAAATGTGAAAATATTTACTCTTTAACTGAAAACTAACTCAAAGGCTCTTTTAGAAATAAAGGTTTCCTTATTTGTTTTAATGTGAAAGCATTTTAAACTCTTTGAAAATACATAGTCCCCATATACTTTTGAAGAAAAGAACTTCAACTTTACTCTTTACTGAACTCAAAACTCAAGTCTTAAAACAAAGTTAAATCATTTGTAAAAGACTTTTGGAAAACTTTATGAACTTCTCTTAACTTGACTCTTGACTACTCTTGACTTGACTCTTAACTTCTCTTGACTTGATTCTTAACTTCCTTGAATTGAATTATGGATTCAAGGATTGTGATTTGTGATAGGAAAGATCTCGTGATGTTTAGGAATGATTTTAGATAGTTAATCATGAGAAAAGATCAAGAAATCACTGTCTGGATACTAGTCCGCGACGCGGAGGTATATTTAAATTTTGGTCGCGAAAATACTTTTTGAGGTAGAACGGTCCATGACCGCTCCGCGACGCGAGGAGACTTTTTGCAAAACTGTGGGGCAGGTCCGCGACGCGGCCTGGGGATTTAGATTTGCCTGACATTTTTTCTTCTTCATTTTCTCACCCCAATTCGCCTAATTTCGATTCTTTTTCTCCATATCTCTTTAGATTCAAGTACCCACAACATATACAAAAGAATCTAACTCAAAGCAACTCTAATAATCAATCTTAAACTCTCAAGAACTCCTCAATCTCATCCCAAATTCAAGAACGAAAGCAATTCAAGATTACAACTCAAGAACATCAAATTTTCAATCTTTTTAGGACGAAATTACACTGAATAAAATATGTTTGGCGCGTGGATGAACGAACCCAACGCTATGTGAACTCACACACTTTGTAGGGATCACCCATTGACGAAATCTACGAGCCTACCTTCAAGAACTTAACGATTCCTTGGTCCTTCTTATCTTTTTTCCTCTTGCGTTCTTTCTCAAAAAACCATAGCATAAATTTCCAATTGTTTAAACTGAACCAATTCAGTTTAAACCCCAATTTAATTGCTAAAAATGAATTAACTTAATTGGGTGGTGAAAAGACCATAATACCCTTCTAAAATTCGGATTGAACTTTTCTTATTTGAACAGTCCAACTTCCAATGGGCATAACTCACTTATACGAACTCGGAATTGCGCAAACTCAGCGGCGTTGGAAAGATTATTCCAAGATATTTCCTAAGATATCTGGAAACACACCTAACTCATCCTGAACTAGGAGTTATGGTCGTTTGAAGTTGAACAAAAACTCAAACTTAACTTAACATAACCAATTTTCCAGTTTTTTATTATTTCCAAAAAAATCACTCTTTCTAATTCTAGATCTTTCTAGTTCTTTCAATTTGTGAGATGTTACAATATCTCTTCCTTGGGAACATTCATCCTCGAATGAGATTACTCTTAGTAGGCTAAGGGTGTAACATTAACAATCAACTCAAATACCCAACAAGCAATGCAATTACAACATGCTAACTTATAAATAAATACCAAGAAAAGGATTAGTACCTTGATCTGGAACTTCTCTGGATTCGAAGAGATATGGACATCTCTTCTTCATATTTTCCTCAGCTTAGTAGCTTTCTCAACAAATTAGTTTCTCCAAAGAACTTTGACTGATGCTACCACTTTTGTTCTCAACTTGCGAACTTGACGATCTAGAATCTGAAGCGGAATCTCCTCATAAGATAATCTATCCTTGATCCCTATATCTTCAGCTGGTATGATCAATGAAGGATCGCCTATACACTTTTCCAACATGGAGATGTGGAACACCGGATGGACTGTTGCTAATTCTTGTGGTAGCTCTAACTCATAAGCTACATTGTCAATCCTCTTGGATATTCTGTAAGGCCAATATACTGGGGACTAAGCTTCCCTTTCTTACCAAATCTCATAATGCTCTTCATGGGTGAAACCTTTAACTACTTCAAGATCTAACTCCCTTCTCCTAACATCAGTGTAGGATTTCTAACGACTCTGCGTTGTTCTCAATCTCTCTTGAATAACTTTCTTAATGAACTAAGTGTGGTCCTATCAACCCTGCTTCACCAACTTCAAACCATCCAATAGGAGATCTGCATATTCTCCTGTAAAGAGCCTCATATGGAGCCATTTGGATGCTAGCATGGTAACTATTGTTGTAAGCAAACTCAATCAGAGATAGGTGATGATCCCAATTACCTTTGAAATCAATCACACAATATACCTTGATACCTCAAAACACTATCTCCCCTTGTTCAAAATCCGTCATTTTTTGCTTATGAACACTTGCCTTTAATTCAACCAATAAATGATCTTGGGTCTTGCTTATCTTTTACTTCTGACACTAATGATGATTCAGCCCCATTCATCACCACTGCTACTCCTTCTGTGGAATCCATTAGTCGAACTCCTAGCCGTGCAAGTCTATGCATCCCTTTTGTTAACTCTTTCTTATCTTTATCTAAATGGGCGGTACTACCCATAGAAAACCTGTTCAAGGCATCAACAACAACATTAGCCTTACCTGGGTGATAAAGAATACTCATGTCACAATCCTTGAGTAAGTCTGACCACCTCATTTGTCTGAGTTTAAGCTCTTTCTAACTACGCACATACTGAAGACTTTTGTGATCGGTGAACATATCCACATGAACACCATAAAGATAATGGCGCTATATTTTCAAAGCAAAATACTACGGCATCCAACTCTAAGTCATGGGTTGGGTAATTCTTCTCATGAACTTTCAATTGTTTGGAGGTATAAGCTATAACTTTGCCATTCTACATTAACACACAACCCAAACCAACTCTAGACGCATCACAATAAACAACAAAGCCTTGTATGCCTTATGGTAAGGTCAATACTGGGCCAGTAGTCAACTTTTTTTCAATTCCCAAAAGCTTTTCACACAAGCTTCAGACCATTGAAATTTCACTATTTTCTGAGTTAACTTGGTCAAAGGGGATGAAATAGATGAGAACCCCTCTACGAACCTTCTATAATAGCCAGCCAAACCCAAGAAAATCCTAATGTCAATTGGAGATGTGGGTCTAGGCCAATTCTGCACTATCTCAATTTTTCTGAGTATCAACTTTAATTCTCTCTCCAGACACAATGTGGCCTAAGAATGCCACAGACTCAAGCCAAAACTCACACATAGAGAACTTGGCATACAACTATCTATCTCTTAGAGTCTGGAGAACTATTATGAGATGACTAGCATGATCCTCTTCATTTTTCGAATAGATTAATATGTCATCAATGATGACGATAACAAACATATCTAAATAAGGTTTTGAAAAATTTATTCATAAGGTCGATGAACACTGCATGTGCATTGGTCAAACCGAACGACATGACCAGAAACTCATAGTGACCATAACGGGTCCTGAATGTTGTCTTTGGAATCTCACATTCCCTTACTCTTAACAAATGGTAGCCTGATCTGAGGTCGATCTTAGAGACACAAGTAGCACCCTGAAGCTGATCGAAAAGATCATTAATCATTGGGAGAGGATATTTGTTCTTGATGGTAACCTTGTTCAACTGGCGATAATCTATACACATCCTAAGAGAACCATTTTTCTTTCTCACAAATGGGACCGGAGCACCCCAAGGTGAGAATTTGGTCGAATGAAACCTTTCTCTAAAAGATCTTTCAACTGCTCTTTTAAATCTTTCAACTCTGCTGGTGCCATGCTATATGGCGGAATAGAGATAGGACGAGTATCAGGAATAATATATATATCAAAGTATATCTATCTCTCAGGAGGGACTCCATGAATATCTTCTGGAAATTCTTTTACTACTGAAACTGACTGAATATGAGGTATCTCAACACTAGAGTCATTAACTCAGACTAAGTGATAGACACACCCCTTATAAACTAACTTCCTTGCATTAAGGTACGAAATAAAATGACCCTTAGGCACTTCTGAATTGCTCTTCAACTCTATAACTGGTTCACTGGAAACTGGAACTTGACAACTCGAGTTCTACAATCAACTAAGGCATAACAGACATGAAGCCAGTCTATACCAATAATAACATCAAAATCTACCATGTCAACTCAACTAAATCAGCTATGGTACTCTTGTGATTGATGGAAACGGGACAATCATGATAGACTTTCTCTGCTATAATAGACTCACTAACAGGTGCAGAAACACTGAAGGGCTCACTAAGTTGCTTAGGAATAACATCAAAATTCATAGCAACATATGGAGTTACAAAAGATAAACTCGCTCTTGAGTCTAGCAAAGCATAACATTAAAGTCAAAGACTTGGATCATACCAGCGACAACATCTGATGAATTCTCTTGCTCTTGGTGACTATTGATAGCATAAAGAAGGTTTCCTTCTCCGCCTGCCCTTGAAGTAGCTCATCTAGATGCAACTCTATCTGGTAGAGCAATTGAAGAAGATTAGGCTTTATTTCCCCAATTACCATTACTCTGTCTGCTCTTAGGACATTCTCTCATAAAATGACCGTTCTGGCCACACTTGAAGCAACCAGTGGAGCCATCAAGACACATCCCTGAGTGGTTCCTACCACACTTAGGACATGTAGGAGTATTAGTACCCTCTTGTGCCTTACTACCTTGCAAATGCGCAGGTCTAACTCTGAATTTCTGAGAATTCTGACTATTGTACTCACATTTTTTCTTGGTGCAGGTGCACTAGCAGATGATGGAGTAGGTCCTTTCTGCTTATGTTGGAAAGAAGACCGGTTTGCATTACTTTTTTATTGCCCGGACTCATTTTCTGATGTCTTAGCTCTCTTGTTCTTAAACTCTTCTCTATCCCTCAGCTGGTCCTCCTCAACTCGTTGCACATGGATCATCAGCCTTGCCATCCCCACGTAACCTATTAGTATGACTGCCTTACTTTTCTTACTTGACAGACGAGTCAACTCAACTATGAATAAACTCATCCTCATCCTCATGTCAACAACTATCTATTTGCTTCTCTTAGCTCACGAGAGAAGAAACGCCCCATGAAAGCACTCTCAAAATAACACAACTCACAATCGGTTATATGTAAGCACGAGTTAGAAAGAGACTTTTATAGAGATTAACTATATCGCACGAAATGAATATGAAGAAGTGAGATATTTTCTAAATGTTGCAGCCTCCTAATTATAGATGTGGCGCGCTTCTCACCGATAAATAGGACTCTACAGACACGGCTTCATAAACTCCCTAGGACTCTTGAACTTTGTGCTCTGATACCAAATTTGTCACGTCCCGAGCCTATACCCCGGACGTGGCTGGCACTCGAGAACCATTGCTGGCCCCAAGCGAGCCCTTGGCCTGGCTTACTTACTCAGCGGAAGACTTTACTCAAGATAAATACTTTTAAAATAAGTAAACTGAACTGCTCAAAATATAACTTAGAATGTATTATAATAACATTCACTGCCAAAGTGGCAACTCAAGTCTAAACTTAACTAAAAAGTAAAAGTAAAGACTCATGAACTAACATCAACTAACTTGTCTATAAAGTCTCTAAACAACTGAGATAAATTTTGGGACAAGACCCACGACATCCTAATGAATTAAAATACTAAAAACAATAAAAAAAGATCCTCTGAAAAGCTAGGAGACTCACCAACTGACTCTGAGTGCTCAATTGGATCAATGAGGCGCTGAATGTTGATCATGGTTACGTGCGTCTTCATCATAATAAGATGCAGGTCAATTGGCAATAGTACATTGAATGTACGAGTATGCGAGGAGAAATCTAAAATAAGACATAAACTTGAAAGGAACTGAAGAACTTACCTGGCTCAACCCAACTCAGCTGAACTGATTTCAATATAAAGCAGTGTAAATAAATGCAGTATAAATAAAAACTTTAAAACATGGTTTTCAACTCTGTGTATTTAGAAATACAATAATAACTCTGTATGTATGCAAAGATACAATATGAATTCTGTTTGTATATGAAAATACAAAGTATTTCTGATGTATATAAAAATACAAAATACTGTTGTGGGAGTTTCTACAACCAACAACCATCACTTAAGAGCTATCATGATGATACAACGTTTTGCCTCACGCTGCCAGGGTCGTCATATACCTTGCCGGGGGTATAGAACCTGAACTACTAAATGGATCCACTAGTCTATGCTAAAAAGCTAAAGGAATCATCTAAAAAGTATGATCATTTTCTACCCATGGTGGGTACATGGTTTATGGTGGCTCGTAGTTTTCTGAACTCTCCCCCATATCAATGCTCAATATTAATCCCAAAATATACTAGCTCTTTATGTTTAAAAACATAATTTTTTTTGTGGTTTGATATAATTGCTCAAAACTTAGCTCAAAGACGATCTTGGAAATCTCAGTTTCCCTTCTTGCTTAATTATGAAAGCATTTACTCTTTTCTGAAAACTAGCTCAAAGGCTCTTTGGAAAACAAAGTTTCCTTTCTTGCTCAAATGTGAAAACATTTACTCTTTAACTGAAAACTAGTGTGGACACCCAATTTTGGCCCTCCACAATATAATTAATCATCAAGCTTCTTCAATTTCAAACAATTTCAAATAATTAGTTTTAGAATATATATCTTTTTTAAAATAAAATAAAGATATTTTGCAAGTTATTTTAAATAGTTTATCACTTATTTATAATTTTTAAATAATATATATATTTTATATAATTACGTATATAATTAGTACATTTTGATGAATATTCGAAAATCGTTTCAAAAAGATTTTAAATTTGTTTTACTTAAATATCGTGCCAATTGGTTTGGTTTAAGTAATATTTTATATTTTTAAACTAGTTAGTTTATAATTAAGTTTATTAATTTATTTTGTTAAAATTAAGAAGCTTGTTAATTAATTAATGTTAATTCATTTTATTTTATTTTAGCCAAATTTTCTAATCAAATTCAATTTGGTTACGTTCTAAATTCATTTGGCTATAATTGCAATCTATTGGCCAATTAATCAATTCAAAATCTAACCATTTGAATCTTACCTTTAAATCCATTTTTTCCTTCATCTTGAGCAAGTTTTGGGCCTTATTTTCAGCAGCCCATCTTCTCAATTTCCAATTCAACAAATAACCCAACCCACTTCTTTTTGCAATCAGCAACCCACCGAAATTAACCCAACAATTCAATACAACAATAACAATGCGTACAGCAGTACCAAAACAACCCCACTTCGCTTCTTATTCTTCTCCACGTGAGAACAACGACCAAAAGAAAACCCAGAAGTTGTGTCCAACAGCGTACGCGACCCCACTGCCCATACTGGTCTTCTTCTTCTTCACGCGATAAATCCAGAAATCACGGAATCAGCAACGACTCCAAACAGTACCAAACCGACCCCACCCCCTGCACGTTTTCTTCTTGTTCTTTGCGTGTGAAATCCAGCAGTCCATCAACGTCCGAAAATCCCACCAAATCGCGGAAATCCAGCAACCTTATCCAAAAGAGAACTTGAATTTCGAATTCAAATTCTTTCTTTCCATCCAATTCCCCTCTAATCGATTCCATTCTCTTCCTATATATACTCTCCTTTCATTAACGTCTTGGCAGGGGATTCTTGGGATCAAACAATGGGAATTTTTGAAGTCGTAATCATAGATTGATGAATATAATATAATAAAAAAAACCACGAAAGTTAGGTCTAGATTTTTTGGAATTTCTCTTCGTCTCATCCGAAGCTTTTAGCGGAGTTCATTAAAATTCTCGAAGTTCATCTCTTCTTTGGTGTGGAAGCTGCTTCATAGTCAAGCTCGTCGACCCCAGTCGCTGCCCACGAAAAGGTAACACTCATTTTACGATTTTTTTCTTGTCGTTAAATAATAATCCCTTAATTATGGTTTGATGTTGTGATTCTGTTGCTTGACTGATGTGAGGATGGTATAATAATCGGTGGTTTAACTTGTTTGCTATTCATGTTGTCGTGTGTTTCTTTTTTGAAATCTTAGTGATTTCGTATGGAGTCGAGTCGGTTTCTTCCTATTTTCTTCTTGTTCCATCGTTAATCTCGTCTGGTAGGCCGTGAAAGTTGTGGTTCAGTCATGTAGATCAAAATCATCTTTTATAGGGGATTTCGTTTCTCATAATCTGATATATGAAGACTATTTTCATTTTCGTGTGTTAATCGTTTGAATCAAATAGTTTTCGTGATGTCTGCTTCTTTGCATTTAAGACTGAGTATTGTGATCAACCTGCTAGTTGTTCATTTTCCCAAATTCTTGTTTCCTCACTGCTCCTTCCCTTAAACTCTTGTTAATAACTTATTTATGGATGTCATCTTGGGGATAATTGATTTTTTTTGTTATGTTACTTTCCAGTAATGTATTCATGTGCTTAAGTTCCTTATCCTTCTATTTATACATGTCTCCACTATTAATCAACTTAAGGATTTAATTTGAGGAACATAAACAACCTCAGGCAAAAGTTTCCTTAGTATGGATATGTGAGTGTTTAAGTTCATCTCGTATACATGTTGTTTGTTTCATGATCGAATTTCTGTATAATTAAGGTCGTGGATTGATGTGGGAATTTTGAATGTGTTTTCAGTTGATTTTGCATCATTGTTCTATCATAACTATGGCATAGTTGCTGATGATTTTCTTTTACCAATACATTCAACTTATGTACTAGTCTATTATCCTTGCTTAGCTAATTTCATCTCATCAAGACAATGTTTCTTTTATATGTGATTAATTTGTTTTCTCTGATAAATCTTACTATCTCATTTACGCTTAGTTAATCACCCGCATAGTCTTTTATATATGCTAATCTTTTTTCTTTCTTTCTTTCTTTTCTCGCATGAACCCCTTCCGAGTCCATGGTGGACTTCTCTTCCTAGCATCCTCGAGTTGAGCCATAAAGGCTCAATTTATTTAGTTTCTTCATAGTCTGAGTCAGCCGGGAAAAGAAAACTGAAGCACAAGGCTGGAAAACAGAAAACACAGAAATTTAGAGCCGAAAAATGGGTCGTATACATGTTGTATACACAAGTATACACTGATATACAGGCCCAAAACGAAAAAACACAGGGAGGAGGTGAAACACGGGTGTTTGGAAGCAAGATATACATGAAAAGTGCCGATATACACACTGATATACACTGATATACAACTGATGTATACAAAAATGAGAACTGGGTTAAACCCCAAAAGTAGTTATGAATTTGGCCCAAGAAAGGCCCAAATTCAACTTCTCTCCCTTACTCTTAAATTATTTAATTGCGATTATTTATTATTTGTTGTTTATTAACTCTAACTTTAGAATTGTTAATTAACTTAATCGAAATCCCCAAAGATGAACTATTTCTCTGTGTTGTTTTGTTTTAACAAATTTCATTTTTATCAACTCTTGTATTTTTTACACACTTAAACATGTAGTCAAAACTTTTACTTGTCTTTATTTAATTTAAAGGCTGTTATCTTTAATTAATTCAATTGGTTTAAGTTATTATCTTTGATATAATACAAATAAATTCTAATAAATTTAATTTTGTTAAAACCTTAGTCACTTGCATTTTAATTCAAATGTCTCATTTTATGTCTCTTTCTCTAAAAAATAAAATGTGTCATTTATTTAATTATTTTCTCAAAGTTAATCAAATATTGTAAAATATTATTTTTTATGTTAAATCATTTTCCCAAAGAATTAGTCAAAAAATATATTTTAGTCAAGTCGCAAGTCAACCGCATGCTAGCGGGTACTTCGAATGCTTAAACCCTTCTCGAAGTGTAAATTGAACCTCGAACCCACTTTGGTATTTTCAAATGATTTTTTCTGTTTAAATCTTTGAAAATTATAAGTTTTCTTAATTTCTTTAAAAAATTAAGTGGCGACTCTTTTCTAAGTATTTTTCTCAAATTGTTTAATATTTAGAACATTTCAAAGAGTGATTTTTCTAACGGTAGGAAAACTACGACGTAACAACTAGCTCAATGGCCCTTTTGGAAATCAAGGTTTCCTTACTTGTTTAAATGTGAAAATATTTTAAACTCTTTGGAAATACATAGTCCCCATATACTTTTGAAGAAAAGAACTTCAACTTTACTCTTTACTGAACTCAAAACTCAAGTCTTAAAACAAAGTTAAATCATTTGTAAAAGAATTTTGGAAAACTTTATGAACTTCTCTTAACTTGACTCTTGACTTGACTCTTAACTTCTCTTGACTTGATTCTTAACTTCCTTGAATTGAATTATGGATTCAAGGATTGTGATTTGTGATAGGAAAGATCTCATGATGTTTAGGAATGATTTTAGATAGTTAATCATGAGAAAAGATCAAGAAATCACTGTCTGGATAC
>JAJOOO010017236.1:0-17851 GCA_029582685.1 Solanum piurae | reverse complement strand
ACATTTAATTTTATTTATCATCAATCATATTATTTTTTCTTACTTCATTTTGATTATTACTTTCATTTATATCATTTCCTTAATGCACTATTTTTTATAAATTTATTTTACCCTTTTTAATTTATTTTTTACAAGAAATTAGTTATTATAACATGGTAAGAATCACATATATATTTTTTATGAAATTTAACTTTTTAATTTAGATCACTTCTTCGGCTAAAGATTCATATATATGCGTAATAATAAAATTAAAATTAGAAAAATATGACAACCTTCTTATTTCAGATATTTGTTTATTTTAATCATTTTTTATTACATTTTCTCTTATATTTTCCTTAAATAATTGTTAAAAATTATGTGGAAGTTTATTTATTATTTTTCTATTTTTTTTATACTCTTCCAAATTTTGAAAAGACTGAAAATTCTACCTCAAAATCTGATTGAATTATCAAATACGCCCATATTTAAATCATTTCATCATTGATGCTATTAATTTTTTAAATTTCTTTCCTTAAATTCATCAATAATGTTATGTGTATCATTTCCTTAAATCATTTCTTTTCCTCTTTTTTTGTCTTTTTACTTTTTAATTTCTTTATTTATTTCAAAAATTAATTGTCATAAACTGCATAAAAATGAATTTTTTTTAATATATAAATAGAATTTGATTTGTCGTTTTATTTTGAATTCTTAGATTATTTCTTCTACTAAAGATCGATATCTATATGTTATAAGTATATCAATGTTGTTCTTAAATGTCTATTGAAATATAAAAATAAAACTAAAAGTATAATAATGCTATGAATGACCCAATATCGACTAAGAACAACATTGATACTGGGTCATTCATAGATTATTTCTTATTATTTGATCTGAGCAAATTAATATCAATGTTGCTTTTAGTCGATATTGAGTCATTCATAATATTATTATACTTTTAGTTTTATTTTTATTTTTCAATAAAAGTTGATGACCTACAAAATTTAAGCTTTATTCAGATTGTATTATAGATTTAAAAGTAATCGCTTTTAGATTGTTAAATTATTTCTGATTCATTAATTTTCTATTTTGCTAACATAATATATTAAAATATTAATTTCGTTGTTATTATTGATTAACTATTATAATTTATGAATCTAAGGGTTTCGGCAAAAAAAAATTCATATGAACTTGAAGTATTGCAACTTATATTTCATGAATAGGTAATTTAATTATAAAAAAATTATTTTAAATTATTGTTATACCGTGCAAAGCGCGGACTAGTTTGTTTTCTAGTAATAATAATACTCTTGAGAAGACATTACATTCTCTAGAAAGCACCTATTACCACGACTAGCCAATTCTAGATGCCACGTCAGAAAAGTAACGCAAAAATGTAGAACACCCTCGAAATTTCAATTGCCATCGATTCCATCCCAAAAAAATTCCTATAAATATCGACATAAACTAGATTGACAATGCATCTTCAAAAAGTTCCAACAAAGTGAATTTAAAATTTACTTAGCTATATATCATCAAATAATATAAAAAATGGCACTAATTCCTCAATTGCTCGAAAATATTTTTCAACCCCTTAGTCTAAATGACTCAAGTACCTCAAAATTTGTGAATCCACGTGTTGATTGGAAGGAAAATGAAGAATTTCATGTGTTCAAAGTTGATCTTCCTGGATTAAACAAAGAGGAAATTAAAGTTGAAATTGAAGAAGGAAGGGTATTGCAAATTAGTGGTGAGATTAAGGGTGTTGATCTTAATAAAGAAGATCAGAAGAAGGAGAATGAGACGTGGAGACACATCGAGAGGCCACGTGGCAAGTTCTGTAGAAGATTCTGGCTACCTGAAAATGCTAAGATTGATGAGGTGAAGGCTAGTATGGAAAATGGGGTTCTAACTCTCACAATTCCTAATTAAGCAGGAGATTAAGAAACCTGAGGTCTTTGATTAATTAGTGGATAATTACTTAATTAATGTTGTCTCTGGTCTTTTCTTTTGTTTAATTAATAGTTGGGCATGAGCTTTGAGTGGCTTTTTCTTGTTTTCTTAATTGTAGTTTTAATTTAAGCAATAATAAAAGTTGTTTGTTTATAAAATATTCATGACTTGGGATTTCAAATTAATTTTCTTATTTTTTTAAGGCATAGGAAGGATGAACCTTGCTTAGGGCGTCTAGAGACAATTGTTCTCTTTACCAATTTCATTTTTCATTTATGTTGTTTACGTCAACATCATGACTCAGAAATGAAGTTGAGTGGGGTAATGACTTGATAAAAAAAAAAAGTTTGTGTCATTGTTATTAATTATTAATTATTGCTTTTGACATGGTTTACCAATCTAATTATAGAGTTATTAGTATACCTAATAATATAGGTAGAAAAGTGTTGTTGAGGGCATATTTTAGGATTAAACCGAGTAAGTGATCCTAGTTCAATGTATCACATGCATCCTTCACATCAAGAGTTGTAACTAGTGAAAATACTAGTGTCTCACAGAGTTAAGAAGTTTAAGGATATTATGTTCATAGATGTTATCGATCAGCCTTATCCTATACAAAGAGATTAGAAAACACCTTACTGATTATTTGTGATTGAGTATATCATTTATCATTTAAATCACCCTAATGATTATTTGTAATTGAGTCTACCATTTAAAATATGTGTCATGTAATATTTTTTGTACCTTTGCCGTTAGAAGCATTAATAAAGTTACAACTTTTCATTACAAAATTCAAGTGATTCTTTTTTAAATTTGTGAAATTAAATGGTTGATTTCTAGAAAAAAAATAATTAACAAGATAAAAGTATAATTTATAACTAGTTGTTCTAGACTAAACTGGATTAGTTTAGTAACTTGAACTTTCATAAAATTTATACATGATCGCATTATAGAAAAAGTTTTAAGTATATGTAATGCACAACTCTTTTTTTTAATAATCCACATCAGGTGGTTTTTGGGGTTTAGACATGACTCCAAGTCTCCAACCTGTAGATATATCATACAAAAGTAGTACAGTGAGCATGATATAAACTATAGCCTTACTACAAAAAGGAAGAGTGTATCTAATCACTCTTAGGTATGTAGAAGATAAATGAGAGTTGTTAAAATGAATATATTTTCAGATTGAAATGAGAGTATTCATCTATACAAAATGAGGCTAAATAAATAGTTAAGACTACTAGAAGTACATTATCATTCATCATTAATAACAAATTGATTCCTCTTAGGTTTGACTTTGAAGTTTGGTGTACCTTATATATTCATTGTGATAAGAGCCTTAACTATACTAGACAAAGAATGATATTATTGAACTTCATGAACATTTTGGTCCTTTCTCCAATGTTGGCAAAATAATTTGCAACCATGTTACCTTCTCTATAAATGTGGATAAAAGAGCAATTGAGATCTTAGAGAAGTTTTCGATATTAGTAATAATTTGTCGCATCTGCCAAGGAATCTTCATTTTGTTGTTAATCATGTTGATGATAACTTGGGATAGACTCAACAATCACAGAATTATAACCTTCATCAACACATATTTTCAATCTTTGGCCTAAGGCCTTAGCTTCAACCATATTATCACTGCAATAGCTATAGAAATCAGCGGATGTAATGAGAAAATATCCATTGTGATTTCTGATAATACCACTACCATCAGAACTTTCTGAATTTCCATTGCAACAATTGTTATCTCATGTATTCAGGTTAGTCAAAATTACAGAAAATAGATGAAATTGACAGACTGTTTTTAATCCGAGTTCACAGAAACCACTATGTTTCCTTAAGAAATTTAATCCTCTCACTGTATCTGAGGTTGCAGATTAATTCTTCCCAAGATAAAACGGATTAACCTGTTAAAGAAGTAGCGGTACCTCAAACTTCAATAACTTCAGCGAACGCAAGAACAACAACAAGAGCACACACAGACTCAGTCGATCGACAATTTTGTTTATGTAAGAAAACGTATGCAGAGAGGAAAAATTTTCAGTGTTTGAAAAACGGAAAAAGACCTCTTATTTATAGTCATTTACAGCAAGGAACGCATCTGTTCAGACTCGTTTTTTCCAGAACGTTGTATCTTTTGGGAAAAGTAACGACTTTTTGGAAGGATTACCGTTACACGTGAATTTCAAATAAATTCCGTTGCGCCAAATTAATTATGTTATTTAACTAACATTAACAAGATTGATTAAATAAATTTTGTCCAAAAATATTATCAATCAATCACTTGCCAAATCCAAAATCCAAATCCAAATCCAAAGCCAAAGTCAAAGCCGAGCGAGCGACGACGACGGCGTGAGGGGGCATCTTCTTCTTAACCCTTTAAGAACTAAAGGAAGTGTTTCCTAATATAAGGACAACAATTTCTTTCTTCTACCAATATGGTAAAAATGACTTTTCATTTTCCCTCCAAAATTGGTTCCCCCACTTTAATCGGTTCTTCCACTTTCCATTTTCTCTTTTTTTATATCCCATTCACTCCTTGCTAAACCCAACAATCCCCCACATGAATGGGGAATGGCTATTGTTAAAACATATGCATGAAAAACTTGTGTCTCGTAAGTAAGGGTTAATCGCATCTGGATAAGTAGGTTTCCCTTTAAACTTTCCGTAGTGAACATTTATCGGATATATTCGGTCAATCGGTAGATTTGATATCTTTGAACCGTCGAGCTTTGGTGTATACCTAGACAACATAAGTCACACAATCAACCCTTGAACTGTTTTTGGTTCTCATTGTTTTGTTCGTTTCAGCCATGAACACATCTCGGTTAATAAGTGCTTAGAGAACTGGCCTTACCGGATTCTCCTTGAAGCGGCTTACACTTCACACTTACATGGGTGGTTTTTAACCGTGTTAACCCGTAGATACACTATTTGATATACCCTGTATCAAACTTAGAAACCATTAAAAAGTCCTTATGTCTTTATCCTGGTTACTGAACATTGTCTCATTATGAGAATGGACCATAAACTAAGTTTTGACAATGTTGAACCGTCATCTATGACTTTGTTTGATCTCCTTGAACCTAGATCTTGGGATCTCTAGTCTTCTAGGTAGAGTTACCGCCACGATGACTTGTTCTCGGCCATAGTCCCATTCCCGTCGATGATCTCTCAACTCCCTCTCTAGTTAGGCCTTTTGTAAGTGGATCCGACACATTATCCTTCGACTTTACATAATCAATTGTGATAATTCCACTTGAGAGTAGTTATCTAACAGAGTTATGTCTTCGTCGTATGTGACGAGACTTCCCGTTATACATAACACTTCCAGCCCTTCCTACTGCAGCTTGACTATTACAGTGTATGCATATAGGGGCCATCGGTTTGGGCCAAAACAGAATATCTTCTAAGAAATTCCGGAGCCATTCAGCTTCTTCACCTGCCTTGTCTAAGGCGATGAATTCAGACTCCATTGTAGAGCTAGCTATACATGTTTTGTTTGGATGATTTCCAAGATATTGCTCCTCCACCAATAGTGAAAACATATCCACTCGTGGATTTCGTTTTAGTTGACCCAGTAATCCAATTTACATCACTATATCATTCAAGAACTGCTGGATATTTATTGTAATGCAAAACATAGTTTTGAGTGTCTTCTAAGTACCCCAAGACTCTCTTCATTGCCAACCAATGATTTTGATTGGGATTACTTGTGTATCGACTCAGTTTACTTATAGCCAGGCTATGTCTAGTCGTGTACAATTCATGACATACATCAAACTTCCCAATACTCTGGCATAATCCAATTGAGACTGACTTTCACCTTTATTCTTTGCAAGATTAAGGTTCACATCAATTGGGATCTTTGCACTTTTGAAATTCAAATACTTGAACTTTTCAAGTACCTTTTGAATATAATGAGATTGAGACAGTGCTAGACCGTTAGGAGTTTTATGAATCTTAATTCCCAATATCAAATTGGCTACTCCTAGATCTTTCATATCTAACTTACTAGCAAGCATACACTTAGTAGCTTTTACATTGGCAGTGTCCTTGCTCATTATCAGCATGTCATCCACATATAGGCATACGATGACTTCCTGATCCGGAGTGTCTTTAATGTAAACACATTTATCACACTCATTGATCTTAAATCCATTTGACAACATGGTTTGATCAAACTTTGCATGCCATTGTTTTGGTGCTTGTTTTAGTCCATAAAGTGACTTAACAAGTTTGCATACTTTCTTTTCTTTACCGGGAACTACGAAGCCCTCAGGTTGTTCCATGTAAATCTCTTCCTCCAACTCTCAATTTAAGAAGGCGGTTTTCACATCTATTTGATGGATTTCAAGACCGTATACTGCAGCTAGGGCAATTAACATCTGAATTGATGTAATCCTAGTCACTGGCGAGTATGTATCAAAATAATCAAGACTGTCCTTTTGTCTAAAGCCTTTGACAACAAGTCTTGCTTTATATTTGTCAATAGTTCCATCATCTTTCATCTATTTTTGAAGATCCATTTTGAACCCAAGGGTTTGTTCCCTAGAGGAAGATCAACCAACGCCCAGGTATGATTGCTTAAGATTGATTCAATCTCACTATTGTCAGCCGCCTTCCAAGAGGTTGAGTCGCTAGACAACATTGCTTCCTTGAATGTTTGAGGCTCACTTTCAAGAAGGAATGTTACAAAATCATATCCAAATGAAGTAGTTGTCTTTTGACGTTTACTACGCCTTGGACTCTCTTCATTGGTTTCATTCTCTTTTGGTTCTTCTTGAGGTTGTTTAGACCCCCCACTAGATGACTCATGTCTAGTTTTATATGGATAGATATGTTCAAATAATTCAACATTATCTGATTCCATTACCGTATTGTCATGAATATCCAGATGTTCGGACTTATGAACCAAAAATTGACATGCCTTACTATTTGTGACATATCCAATGAATACACAATCCACAGTCTTAGGCCCTATTGCCACCCTCTTAGGTATATGAACCTGTACTTTGGCTAGACACTCCCACACTTTGAAATATTTCAAGTTGAGTTTTCTACCTTTCCATTTTTCATATGGAATAACATGTATATTTGTGTGAGGTACTCTATTGAGTATTTGATTTACTGTAAGGATAGCTTCCCCCCACAAGTTTTGTGATAAACCTGAACTTATAAGTAAAGCATTCATCATTTCCTTTAACGTTCGGTTTTTCCTTTCCGCAATTCCATTAGATTGGGGAGAGTAAGGAGCAGTAGTTTGATGGATTATTCCATTTTCCAAACATATTTCTGCAAATGGAGATTCATATTCTCCTCATCTATCACTTCTGATCATTTTGATATTTATATCCAACTGATTTTCAACTTCAGTTTTATATTGCCTAAATGCATCTATTGCTTCATCCTTACCATTTAGCAAATAGACATAACAATATCTAGTACAATCGTCAATAAAAGTTATGAAATATTTTTCCCCACCACGTGTTGGTGTTGACTTCATGTCACAAATGTCAGTGTGAATCAGTTCTAAGGGATATGAATTCCTTTCAACAGATTTATAAGGATGCTTATCATACTTAGATTCAATGCAAACTTGACATTTTGATTTATTGCACTCAAATTTAGGCAGAATATTTAAGTTAATCAATTTTTGCAAGGTTTTATTATTAACGTGTCCCAAACGTTCATGCCATAAACATTTAGACTCAAGCAAGTAAGAAGAAGCAGAATCTTTATTCATATCAACTGCAATTACATTGAGTTTAAATAGGCCCTCAGTGAGGTAACATTTTCCTAAATACATTTCATTCTTACTCACTACAACTTTATCAGAAATAAATACACATTTGAATCCGTTCTTAGTCAGAACTGGTATAGAAACTAAGTTCTTTCGCAATTCTGGAACATACGAGACCTTGTTCAAATTCACCACCTTGCCCGATGCCATCTTTAAGAAGACATTGCATGTTCTTTCCACCTTTGCAACAACAGAGTTTGCCATAAACAACTTTTCGTCTGCTGGTGCTGGAGTATATGATGCAAATAATTCTTTGTTGGCACAAACATGGCATGAGGCGCCAGAATCTATCCACCATTCTCTTGGATTTCCGACCAAGTTGCATTCTGAAAGCATTGCACAGAGATCGTTCATCTCTCCGTTGGATTCAGCCAAATTTGCTTGATCCTTCTTCTTGTCTTTCTTGGGACCCCGACATTCAGTAGCCTTATGACCACGTTCGCCACAATTGAAGTAGCTTCCATTGAATTTCTTCTTAGGAGGATTGTTCTTTGGATCAGATGTTTTCTTTCTTTTCTTTGATTTTGTAGGATCTGTTTCAACAATATTTACTCCAGATGTTGCTGAATTACCACGTGACCTCTTTTCTGCAGCCTTGTTATCCTCTTCGATTCTCAGCCTTACCATGAGATCTTCAACAGTCATCTCCTTGCGTTTATGTTTCAAGTAGTTTTTGAAGTCCTTCCACAATGGAGGTAACTTCTCAATAATGGCAGCCACATGAAAAACATCATTCACAACCAATCCTACATTAAAGATTATGTGAGTATTAAGAATAGACTTAATATTTCCAACATAGGTATTAAATAAATTTATACCTTCAGCAAGGAGATCATGGATTATGACCTGCAATTCTTGAACTTGGGTGACGACGGTCTTACTGTCTATCATCTTATAGTCCAGAAACTTTGCCACAATGAACTTCTTCATTCCGGCATCCTCTGTTTTGTACTTCTTTTCTAAAGCATCCCAGAGTTCTTTTGAGGTTTTGACATTACTGTACACATTGTACAGATCATCCTGCAGGCCACTCAAAATATAATTTTTACACAAAAAATCAGAATGTGTCCATGCTTCTGTTACCAAGAATCGTTCTTCAGGTGGAGTTTCATCCGACATAACAGGAACGTTCTCATTAATGAACCTCTGCAGACTCAACATAGTCAGATAGAAGAACATCTTTTGCTGCCATCTCTTGAAGTCGACTCCAGAAAACTTTGCAGGTTTCTCAGTCGGTGCTAGGGCAGCAGTTGAACGATTGTGTGCAACCGATGTTGTTGCAACACTTACTGTTCCAACATTTACTTGACTTGAATTAGTTATTTTTCTGTCACAAATGACAGACAATTTTAGTATGTGAAATACTAACAGTAAAGAATAAATCCTTACACAGACTATTTTTAATTTAACGATAAAGTTTTTATGTTCTTTTAATCGTTAATCAAATTAATTTTAAAAATTCAAAAAGCGTAGAAAACCATAAAGGTTTTAATCTCCAGAAACCTCAAATACAGAACCTTTTAAATTTCTTAAGATTGTTATCTCCTGTATTCAGGTTAGTCAAAAATACAGAAACAGAAAATAGATGAAATTGACAGACTATTTTTAATTCGAGTCCACAGAAACTACTATGTTTCCTTAAGAAATTTAATCCCCTTATTGTACCCGAGGTTTCAGATTAATTCCTCCCAAGATAAAACGGATTAACCTGTTAAAGAAGTAGCGGTACCTAAAACTTCAATAACTTCAGTGAACGCAAGAACAACAACAAGAGCACACACAGACTCAGTCGATCGACAATTTTGTTTATGTAAGAAAATGTATGCAGAGAGGAAAAATTTCAGTGTTTGAAAAATGGAAAAAGACCTCTTATTTATAGTCATTTACAGCAAGGAACGCGTCTTTTCAGACAAATCTGTTCAGACCGTTGTGTCTTTTGGGAAAAGTAACGACTTTTCGGAAGGATTACCGTTACACGTGAATTTCAAATAAATTTCGTTGCACCAAATTAATTCTGTTATTTAACTAACATCAATCAATCACATCATTTGCCAAATCCAAATCCAAATCCAAATCCAAAGCCAATGCCAAAGCCAAAGCCAAAGCCGAAGCCGAGCAAGCGACGACGACGGCGCGAGAGGGCATCTTCTTCTTAACCCTTTAAGAACTAAAGAAAGTGTTTCCTAATATAAGGACAACAATTTCCTTTCTTCTACCAATATGGTCAAAATGAGTTTTCATTTGCACTTTGCAATGACTTTTCATTTTCCCTCCAAAATTGGTTCCCCCACTTTAATCGGTTCTTCCACTTTCCATTTTTTTTTAATTTCCCATTCACACCTTGCTAAACCCAACAACAACCACCAAAGTTAAGATTAACCCAATTAGAATCAGGCTTCATCCATATAATCATGCTACAAGAAAAGGATTGTATAGCACTTTTAATGGTTCTCCACATGTCTTTCTATTCAATCGATAACTGAAGATCATAGAATTGGGAACTGATACTGTCACGACCTAGACTGCCGTGATTGTCACCCACACTAATCCTCCGGTGGGAGAACCACTACTACAACCCGACTAAGCAACTTAAAGAAACTAAATCACTTAAAGATACGGAAATACATTTAAATGACGAATTAAATATAGAGTTCCCATAAACTTCGAAGGTTTCACAAAACAACTAAGCATGACCCTCGCGGAAATTCAACCCCTAGACCTGAAAGTCATTGTACCAAAACTCTACTAATCAACAAGTCTAAGAAAAGGGGGTGCAACCCCGGAAACTAAACATAAGTAAAATGTCTGAACATCTAGTCGGAGTCCGAAAATAATGAACTAAAACTAATGATGAATCCATGGAAGCCTGAAAGAACTGGCTCGCTCTCGAATCCGGTCTCGGTCAATGATCTCCTAGCTGAGGTCTGTCAGTAGCCGTTTGAAGATACCCTATAATCAACAAGGAAAGAGCAAGTGCAGTACCAGTACACCTCTAGTCAGCGAAATACAAGCAAGTAATTACAACACAGTAAACACACATATATTGGAATACATAATTCAATTATCATTTTAGGAGCAATGTGCAATTCCACAGTATCAGTAACAAGTAGATACAAGAGTTACAATGGTCCTCTCATGCGGAACCCATACCCAAACTGTTAGTGTGTCAGGAGGTGACACCCAATCCAATATATATGTGTCGAAACGTGACACTCGGTTCAATATATGTGTCAGAACGTGACATCCAGTCCAATATATGTGTCAAAACGTGGTACCCGGTTCAGTTACAATCACACCCACAATGAATAGGGTACATATTAACACAGTCAAGAAACAGTTTCATGACATGTAATTGTTCATACATATTCATTTCATTAGATTCGGTTCATGTTTCCATATTCACATACATGTGTGTATACAATGGAGCAATTAAAGAGCATATATAACACGACGGGAAGTCAACCATCACCTACCTCGAAACCAAGCCTGAATACTCTTAAGACACTTGAGCCTTCCCTTTCCGGAGTCTTTCAGCTTGTTCTTGGTATAAAATAAGTAATTAATGCAAGGATCAATAAACAAGGCCTAATTTACCTGGATTGTAACAAAATATTAACCCAAGGCCAAACCCCTGATCCTAATGCTCAATTAGGGCTTTCCCATCATTAATTTCAGGCCAAAACCCTCCCCTAACTATAATTAACGAGGATTCTAAATTCTAAGAATCGAAATACGGATTAGGGGAGTAATTAACTTACATTTAGCGAGAGAATTCGTGGGAATCTGATAAGAAACTGCCCTGGGTCCTCCCTTAGCTCTTAAGAACGAAGTTTTGCAGAAAATGATATTTTTGGGATTTTTCTTCGGTTTAAGTCGCGACTGTCCCGCCACAGCGGCAGCCATCCCGCCACAGTGGCCCCGCCCTGGCGGAATTAACCCCTCTCTGGCGGCTTGCACATAGACAGAAACTCAGAATTTGAGTTCCAATCTCCCATTTTGTAGCACACCTTCAAACCTTGACGTTCTAAAACTACCCATTCGCGCCAAGATCAGTTTCGAGAGTTTTACTCACTCAAATTCTATTCCATAAAGGCGTACAGACTCCTTAACGTCTTGGCTATCCACTCACATGATCAAACTCATAATTAAATCCCCCATCCATTACTGGATTGCCCTAGACCTCACCTGACTCAGATTTCGTCCAAGTCTGGCCCAGGCTAGAAATTTCCAAGTTACTACTCAGAAGTTTTCTCGCCAAATTCCTTCCCCATTGGCTTTTCCATAACCACAGGAACATGTCGTTACAATAGACACCAATTTACCCATCACTCATCCCGAGTGATAAACTAGGAGAATTGGCTAAGGCAATAGTAGAGTAGTACCTGAATCATCGAATAACTGAGGATACTTGTCTCGCATGTCCTTTTTGGTTTCCCAAGTAGCTTTCTCAATCGGACGATGCTTCTATTGAACCTTCATGGATTTTATCTCCCTGGTCCTCAGCTTTAGGACATCGCGATCAAGCATTGCAACCGGTTCCTCCTCATACTGAAGGTCTTATCTAACAAAATTGAGTCCCACTTTATAATGCAATCTCCGTCCCCATGGTACTTCTTCAACATGGACACATGGAACACTGGATGGACCCCAAATAGGCTAGGCGGTAAAGCTAACCTATAAGTCACTAGCCCTACACAATCAAGAATCTCAAATGGTTCTATGTATCGAGGACTAAGCTTGCCCTTCATATCGAATTTCATCACCCTTTATCCTGAGCATCTTTCACCAAATCAACCCCCCAAAGGTTTCACATCTCCAGCCTCAAACGATCCTATGGGTGATCTACATCCCCTTCCATAAAGTGCCTCGAAGGGTGCCACGTCTATGCTGGAGTGGTAACTGTTATTATAGGAGAACTCACAGAAAGGTAAAAACTTATCACAATGCCCTCCAAAGTCAATCACACATGCCCTCAACATGTCCTCTAACACTTGAATAGTTCTCCCTGACTGCACATTCATCTGTGGATGGAAGGTTGTGCTAAAAGTGAGTTGAATGCCCAACTCCTCATGTAATTTTCCCCAAAACTTGGATGTGAACTGCGTACCATGGTTCGAGATGATGGAAAGGGGTACCTCATGCAGCCTTACTATCTCCTTCAAATAAACCTTAGCCAATTGCTGAGCATTATAGTCTACTCTGACTGGAAAGAAGTGGGCTGACTTAGTCAGTTTGTTAATCACCACCCAAATGGAATCAAACTTCCCTAAGGTCTTGCAAACCTGCAGGCCTTTGGTGTTCATACTTTACATGCTGACAGTTTTGGCACTTAGCCATAAACTCAGCTATGTCTTTCTTCATACCGAGCCACCAATAAAGCCGTTTCAAATATCAGTACATCTTAGTCACACCCAGATAAATGGAATACTGTGAACCATGGAATTCTGTCAACATCTTCTAAATCAAGTGATTCTTTCAAGGAACACAAATTCTTTCTTTAAAGCTGAGAAAACCACCCGCATCAAGAGCTACGTCTTGTGCCTTGCCAGACACTGTCTTCTTTCTGAGCTCATTCGAACTCTCATCCTCAAACTGCTTGGCCATGATCTCCTCAATAAATGTGGGCCTAACCTTAATGCTGGCTAACACCCCACCTTTCTCTGAGAGGCCCAACTGCATGAACTTAGACTCCAAGGTTTGAATCTCATTGGCCAAAGTTCCCTTGGACACACCCAAGCAAGCTTAATGGGTCTGCCACCATATTAGTCTTACCCGGATGATACTGAATGGTAACATCATAGTCCCTGAGTAACTCCATCCACCTTCGTTGTCTCAGATTCAGGTCCTTCTGAGTGAATACATGTTGTAGACTACGATGATCAGTAAACAACTCACACTTGACACCATAAAGGTAATGCCGCCAGATCTTGAGAGCAAACACTACCGCTGCCAACTCCAAGTCATGTGTCGGGTAGTTCCTCTTATGCACCTTCAACTGTCGCGATGCATAAGCTATGACATTTCTTTCCAGCATCAACACACCACACAAGCCCGAATGTGAAACATCACAATAAACAAATGAAATCTTTACCTTATATCGACAGTGTCAAAATAGGTGTTATGGTCAAAAGAGTCTTGAGCTTTTGGAAGCTCTCTTCACATTTATCAGTCCACTCGAAAGGCACCGCATTTTGGGTCAGCCTTGTTAAATGTGTGGCGATAGAATCAAAAAATTTCACAAACCGTCGGTAGTACCTGGCGATCCCCACAAAACTCCTAACTTCAGTCACAAAGCTATGCCGGACCCAATTCTTGACTGCTTCGATCTTTTGGGGATCTACTATTACCCGTTACTTTGAAACCACATGCCCCAAAAAGGCAAATGAAGCCAACCAGAACTCACACTTGGAAAATTTTACATACAACTTTTGCTTTCCAAGGACACTTAAAATAATACAGAGATGGTCGGCATGCTCTTTCTTACTCTTCGAATAATAAAAAATGTCATCAATAAAGACGATAACAAACGAATGTAGGAATGGTTTGAACATACCATTCATCAAACTCATGAAGGATTCATGTGCATTGGTCAGCCCAAACGACATCACTAAGAAATCATAGTGCCCATAGCGGGTCTTGAATGTCGTTTTGGGTACATCCTCAGGTCAAATCTTTAACTGATGGTAACCAGGCGTTAGGTCAATTTTAGAGATAATTGATGCACCCTACAACTGGTCAAATAGATCATTTATCCGAGGCAACATATATTTATTTCGGATGGTGACCCTATTCAACTATCGATAGTCTATGCACATCCTCATACTACCATATTTCTTCTTAACAAATAAGATAGGAGCACCCCACGGGGAAGCACTAGGACAATGAAACCTTATCAAGAATCTCCTGGATTTGAGCTTTAAGCTCTCTCAATTCTGCTGGAGCCATGCGATAAGGAAGAATGGAGATGAGACGAGTGTTAGGGTCCAAGTCAATGCAGAAATCTATATCCCTATCCGAAGGCATACCTGGCAAATTGGTAGGAAACACTTCTTTTAATTTAGACACTACAGGAATAGACTCAATAGAGGGAGACTCAGCATCAACATCTCGAATATGATCCGAATATGCCAAACATCCCTTCCCCACCAGTTTCCCAGCCTGAATGAAAGATATGACCTTAGATGGCTTAGGCTTGTACACCATTTCCCACTCTAACTTTTCCCTACCCGGGATCTCTAGAGTCACATACTTAGCATTACAATTAAGCATATCATAACAGGGGAACAACCAAGTCATACCTACGATTATATCAAAGTCAGTCATATCTAGAATAACCAAATCAGCCCAAGTCTAAAAACCCATAAACAGGACAGAACAAGCACAATAGACATGGGTGACTGTGATGACACATGGATGGGGGCATCAAGAACATCACAAAGCACATCAAATCCCAAGGCAAACTGAACAGACACATATGAATAAGTAGAACCCGGATCAAACAACACAGTAGCCATCCGGTCACAAACAAGAATAGTACATGTGATTAATACATCAAATGCCTCAGCCTCGTTCTTGCCTGGAAAGGCATAAAATTGACCCATGTCATCTTGACGGACAACCTCCTTATTTTGTTGTACTTCTCCTCTACCCGTATTACCATTTCCCCGGCCTCCACGACCTTGCTGATTTCCTCATTGCCCACTTTGTAGACGTCTTCTGCCATTATTACCGCTACTCGCTGGGACCATTGCTTTGTTCTATTGCTACACGGGGTCAGGCATACGCGGATGGGGACAATCTTTCCTCATATGTCCAGGTTCTCCACAATTATAACAATTGTGGTCAAAAGACGACTTGGTGCCAGACGCAGGTGTGGCTCCCTAACTATCCTGAAAAGGATTTTGTTGTGGAGTTCCCGAGTAACCACCCATAGAAGTGGGCATGGCTGACTGAATTGGTCGGGCTGTAATTGTCGGTCTACCTAAACCTCTGGAGTAGGAACCATGAAAGTTACCTGTGATCTTGGGCTTCTTAGCCAAAACCTTGCCTACCCATCACATCGAACTCCTTCCACTTTCTTCACAAAGTCTATCACCTCATTAAAACTTTTACCTGTATGGGTCATATGAATAGACAATACCTGTAACTCGGGGTTCAATCCCTTGATGAATTAATAGACGAATCCTCTCCTCCTCTATAGTCACCAACTGTGTAGCATATCTGGACAAGGCATGAAACTTAGCCTCATAAGCAACTACAGTCATACCATCCTGCTCCAAGGCCATTAACTCATCATTCTTACGATTGATCCCTCAAAGTTCGGGGAACATATTTCTCCATAAACAAAGCATGGAACTGTACCCAAGTGAGTGGGGGCACAACTGGCAATCTGCATTACACATAGGCCCTTCACCACTGCTTAACCTTACCTTGAAGCTCGAAGGTCACGAACTCTACCCCATATTGGTGTACAATGCCTAACTTGTGAAGCCTATCAGAGCAATACAGAATGAACTCATAGGCATCCTCACTCTCAGAACCATGGAAAATAGGCGGCTTCAGCTTTAGAAACTTAGTCAACATCTCATGCTCTATACCAGTCATCACATGACCTAATAGGGGACGAAAGAAGGCATCAGTTCCTAATGCTCCATCCACCTTGGGAACAGTAGCAACAATGGAGTGGTTGACTGGAGGTTGAGCAGCTTGCACTGTGGGAAGGACTCTAGAGCCGACCAACCCCTTTAGAAAATTCATGATCTGCTGAGCTACCACTGGATCTAAGGGAGGAAGACATGTAGTCTCAGCCTGTGTGTCCTCCCCTGGTCCAACATCATCCTCGACTTCGATCTCCACATTCTCTTCCACCTCTTCTTGAGGTGCAGGAGGGGCCTCTTTCCTGGGAACATTCTCAACTGGGGATCCACCCTTGACGGGTGCTACCCTTTCTCGGCCTCTGCCCCTTCCTCTTACTCTACCCCTGCCTCGGCCACGGCCTCTTGCTGCGGGATCCTCTGAGGGCTCATTGATGGGAGCTATGTGCCTGACGACATTGTATCGCGTGTTAACCATCTGCGGACTGAAGAGTGAAAGAGGTTAGATACCAATTTGGATCACCAGATACCAATTGGAATCAAGTCATTGCATGAAAGGAGAAGAAGACAGAGAGATTTCCTAAAGTCATGTAGCCTCTAAAAGAAAAAAAACAGACGTCTTTGTATCGTTCCGCAAGATTTTACTAGACTCATTTTGGTACAATGAGATCAACGAACCTAAAGCTCTGATTCTAACTTTGTCACGACCCAGACCACCGTGATTGACACCCACACTAACCCTCCGGTGGGAGAACCACTACTACAACCCGACTAAGCAACTTAAAGAAACTAAACCATTTAAAGATACGGAAGCAGGTTTAAATGATAAATTAAATATGGAGTTCCCATAAACTCCTAAGGTTTAACAAAACAACTAAGCATGACCCTCGCGGAAATTCAACCCCTAGACCTGAAAGTCATTGTACCAAAACTCTACTAATCAAAAAGTCTAAGAAAAAGGGGTGCAACATTAGAAACTAAACATAAGTAAAATGTTTAAACATCTAGTCGGAGTCCAAAAAGAATGGAATAAAACTAATGATGGATCCATGGCAGCCTGAAAGAACTGGCTCACCCTCGAATTCGGTCTCAGTCAATGATCTCCTAACTGAGGTCTGTCAGTAGCCGCCTGAAGATTCCCTGTACTCAACAAGAAAAGAGCAACTGCAGTATCAGTACACAAAACAATGGTGTACTGGTAAGATCACGCGGCTACTCCAGTCAGTGGAATACAATCAAGTAATTACAACACGGTAAACACATATATACATGATGCATATTTCAATTATCATTTTAGGAGCAATGTGAAATTTCACACTGTCAATAACAAGTAGATACGATAGTTACAATGGTCCTCTCATATAACTGTAACGACTCGGAAAATGATAGAGTGAAACTAGATCCTCATATGTGAGTTTGGAGTCGAGAACTTAATGAAATGATTATATTTGAAATGACCCAAAAAGTTCTTAAAAATGTGCTTCGGAAGTTACCGGAAATTTGTTTAGCTACTTAT
>JAJOOO010017235.1:0-28213 GCA_029582685.1 Solanum piurae | reverse complement strand
TGTTCAAAAACCATAAGTATTACATGAATTCATCCACAAACATTCATATATAATCATAAATAACCATTATAGATTAATGGAATCGATTTTTGAAAGAGGCCCACGAATTTGATTGAAAACCTATAAATTGAGGATCTTTGAAAACTTAGTTGAAAGGGCTTCTTGGTGATAGCTAACCAAGAATAAAGGACTCCCATACCTTAATTGAAGCTTTTCCATGAAATTGGAGTGAAAACCTTGGAGCTTGAACCCTAATCTTGAAGATTTTGGTGTTGTTCAATGGAGGAACTTGTAGAGAGAGAAATATTGGAGAAGAGATGAACTTTTTATTTTGAAGTGGGTGTTTTTGAAAGTGGTTAATTTTGGGGATATTTTAATATAAAATCCCTTATATAGATATTTAAAAATAATATAAAATATACCCACTTTCTAATTTAACATAAAAATAATATTTACGAAAATGTCCCTGCACATATGGACTTAGCCAAAAAAATTAAGGAAATGTTTAAGGAAGAATTTAAGGTCCTTGAAGTGGTCCACTAGCCTTGGACCCTCCTTTGGACTTTGTCTTTGTCTTTTTAAAGCTAAGGCATATCCATGGGAGTATTCAAAGGCCTATTTATACCATATATATATTTATTTAAAAGTAATATAGACTATACCCATTTAATTTGGACGAAAAAGGAAATTACGAAACTACCCCTTTTTCTTCCTCCCTTGGATTTCCCAAATAAAACTAAGGCAATTACCAAGGGAGCTTTTAAGGCCCTTGTATTGATGTACCTTCCTTAAACCTCCCTTGGACTTGTCTTTAGCTTTTTAAAGCTAACGCATAAGTCTACACGGGAGTACACGACAGTGGGTCCCCCACATGCACACGTGCACTGCCTAGTGTACTAGGGCTGCCCCCATGAGTGGTGGTCCCCATTCGGTGGGGCCCTCTTTTGTCCTTATACCCTCACGTCTAAAGCCCCTTAAAAACTAAGTAATTGTTTAAAGGACCTTTTAAGGGCCGTGGACTGCTTCAAGTCCCTTGAACCCATGCGTGAACTGCCAACTTACCCAAAATGGCTAAGGCAAAGTTCACGAGGCCCTTCAAGGACAGTGAACTGTTTCACGTCTCTTGAAGCCTCAAGTGAAATGCCTTTACACCTAAAATGGTTAAGGCATTGTTCGCGAGAGCTTCTAAGGTTAGTGAACTGCTTCACGTGCCTTGAAGCCTCTCTTGAATGGATGCCCTTTTTGCCCACACGTCTAAGGCATCTGTTCAAGGGAGCTTCTAAGGGTAGTGATGCCTTTCACCACCCTTGAACCCTCTCTTGAAAATATACTTAGTAAAAATTGGCTAAGGCATTGGTTCAAGGAAGGTGAATCCTTTCGCCTTCCTTGAACCCTTTTATATCTCCAATTTATACATAAACTTATAAGGTTCATATGTTAGGCTCTAGTTCAACCTACTAGATTTAGTCAAGTCCTAGCTCGGTCTTACTAGGATTTTATGGGGTGTTACAATAATCTCCTTATCCCATAACTATGTTCCCACATAGGTCTTAGCTAGTGGATCCACTTAGAAGCTATTATGTTAGTTCTACCTTAGGAAAGTAGAACACCTCTTTTTGGTGTGGGGGTAGAACATCGGATTCCATGTAGCTCACATGGTCTATGTCGGTTATTGCAAGTCTTCTCTAAATAATATGAATATTAACTATGGTCAGCACATGAACTCTAACTAGGACTTCTTAAGGGGTACTACTTAGTGTGAGTGTAGGTATGGGACTTCAATTATACATTGCACAAGTAGGCTCTAAGAGGGGTTGTGGTTAGGTTCTCTTATGGTATGATGTTATGATGACTTGTTAACTATGTTTGAAAATGGAATGTATGAATGTTATGGAATATGAATGTCTTCACTCTTATGTATGTTGACTATGACTATGGTAAGATATGTATGTTGTTGGTGACCTAAATGTGATACTTAGCATTTGGTAGGGTTATGGGACTTTACATTTGCATTGCACAAGTGTGGCTTTGGGTTTCTTATGTGTTGGTTTGGTTTGTGTTTCTTCATAAATGTGCATAATGGTTTCTAAACTTCATAAAGACATGTTTTCAACTAAATGTCCCGTTTATGCATGTTTTAAGGATTTTGTTCATGGCATCCATAATTAGTACAATTAATTGTGCTAACCCATATTTTCTACTTTACTATGAGTGTAGGTTCCGGTCGTGGATACTTACTACTTCCTTGAAGGTGAAGCTTGGGTCGACTATTCCTCCGTCTTGGTGAGTCCTCAAGTTCGAGGACAAGTTGATATTGATTCTAGTCTCTAGTTTCCTTCCTATGTTCTAGACTATATTGTATTTCCTATTTTGGAGACTTATTGATGTAAAGGGCTTTGACCCTATTTTATACTCTTATGTTTAGATGGTGATTGACACAATGTCTAGTTCCTAGTTTCCTTATATGAAAAAGTTGACTTCTATTGTAAAAGTTTTTTATTTTTCCGTATTTTTCATTTTCTTTATGTGATGATGAATGCTAAGGGCTTGTATATGCGACCCCTTCGGGGTCAATATACTCCGTGTCACACCTAGGGGTACTCTTGGGTCGTGACAAACTTTGTATCAGAGTTGAAAGTTCAGAAATATTCTACGATGATATCTCATAAACCACATCTAGTAGAGTCCTGTTTATAAGTGTGAAGCGCGCCACACTTATGAATGAGAGGCTATAAGATGCTTAGGAACTTTTCACTTCTTTGATTATTGATTAGTCGTGCCTTAGATTTTTTACTATATGAAGTCCTCTTTCCAAACCCTTTTCTTGTGCATATAGGATATGACTACAAGAAAAGCGGCTGCAAGAAGAGTGTAAGAGGAGATTGCTAATGATGAGGGAGTTCCTCCCCAAGGTCCTCAAGGGACTCAAAATCCTCAAGCTCCTATTAGTGAGGGGGCCATGACTAATGTGGAGATAAGGACGGCTCTCCAAACCTTAACTCATGCTCTAACGACTCAAGTCACTAGAGATGCTAGGGTCCAAGTTAACCCTAATGCAAGTACTATCGCTTCAAGGATTAGGGATTTGACAAGAATGAATCCCCCTACATTCTATGGCTCCAAATTGGATGAAGACCCACAATGGTTTATTGAGGAGGTGTTTAAGGTGCTTCAAGCAATGGGAGTGTCTCCAAGATAAAAGGGGGAACTAGCCGCCTACCAACTCAAGGATGTGGCTCAAGTG
This sequence comes from Solanum piurae, assembly GCA_029582685.1. Taxonomy (NCBI): domain Eukaryota; kingdom Viridiplantae; phylum Streptophyta; class Magnoliopsida; order Solanales; family Solanaceae; genus Solanum; species Solanum piurae. Next base: position 24,969 of record JAJOOO010017235.1, on the reverse strand, counting down.
TGGCATGAGCAATGGAAGGAAGAGAGGTCCATTAGAGAGGGCCCAATTGATTGGGGAGTGTTCAAGGCAGCCTTCCTTGATAGGTTTTTCTCCCTAGAGATAAGGGAGAGGAAGATGCAAGAATTCATCAACCTCCACCAAGGAGGTATGAGTGTGAAGGAATATAGCCTCAAGTTCACGTAATTGTCTAAATATGCCCCAACCTTGGTGGCGGACTCTAGGGTGAAAATGAACAAATTTGTTATGGGGATATCCGATCTTATGGTGAATGAATGTAGGTCGGCGATGCTTATTCCAACCATGAACATCTCATGTCTTATGGTTCATGCCGAGCAAATTGAGGAACAAAAGCTCAAGCAAGTGGGTAGAGAAATGAAAAGGGCAAGAGTTGATGATGGTAATTCGTCTAAGGGTAGATTTGAGGTTCAAGGCAAACCAAGGTTTAAGAAGAGGTTTTCTAATCAAGGAACTTCTAGAACTCATAAGGTTAACAAAGATAGGGTGCCTACTCCAAGGCCACAAGGTGGTAGTGGAGGTGAATCTTATGTTGGTAGACCTACTTGTGCAAAATGTGGCAAAAGGCATGATGGCAAGTGCCTTGTTGTCACGGATGGGTGTTTTAGTTGTGGTAAGAGTGGCCACATGAAGAGGGATTGTCCTATGCTTAAGGTTCAAGGGAGAGAGGGCAAATAAGTCCCTCCAAGTGGCTCAAATTCCAATGCTCCCAAGAAGAATCGCTTTTATGCTCTCCAATCTAGAAGTGATCAAGAAGGTTCTCCAGACGTTGTCACCGGTATGTTGCAAGTATTTTGCATTAATGTGTATGCATTATTATACCCCGGTGCCACTTTATCTTTTGTTACCCCTTTAGTGGCTATGAAATTTAATGTACTCCCCGTAAAGTTAGACGAACCTTCTTCGGTTTCTACCCCCATAAGTGACTCGATTGTTGCTAGAAAGGATTGTCCTATTTCCTTGTCTAATAGAGTCACTTTGGTTGATTTGGTAGAACTAGATATGTTTGACTTTGATGTCATATTGGGGATGGATTGGTTGCATGCTTGTTTTGCTTCCATTGATTGTAGAACAAGGGTAGTAAAGTTTCAATTTCCAAATGAGCCCGTTTTAGAATGGAAGGGAGGAAACTCTTTTCCTAGAGGTCGTTATGTCTCATATCTAAAATCTAGAAAAATGATTTCTAAGGGGTGTATCTATCATATTGTGAGAGTTAAGGACCTTGAGTCTGAGACTCCTCCTTTAGAGTTGGTCCCCGTAGTAAGGGAATTTCCAAAAGTCTTTCCTAATTAATTGCTCGGAATCCCTCTAGAATGGGAAATAGACTTTGGCATTGATCTTTTTCCGAATACACAACCCATATCAATTCCCTCTTATCGGATAGCTCCGACCGAATTGAAGGAAATAAAGGAACAACTCAAAGATTTGCTAGATAAGGGTTTTATTCAACCAAGCATATCTCCATGGGGTGCCCCAGTATTGTTTATGAAGAAGAAAGATGGTTCACTTCGGATGTGTATATATTACCGCCAATTGAAAAAAGTCACTATAAAGAATAAGTACCCACTCCCTAGAATTGAAGATTTGTTTGACTAACTCCAAGGGGCGAGTTACTTTTCGAAGATTGACTTAAGGTTGGGTTATCACCAACTTAGGGGAGAGGGTTTGATATTCCTAAAATGACCTTCTGAACAAGATATGGTCACTATGAATTCCTAGTTATGTCTTTTGGTCTAACAAATCCCCCGGCGACATTCATGGATCTTATGAATAGGGTATTTAGGCAATATATTGATTTTTTTGTGATCGTCTTTATTGACGATATTTTGATCTATTCAAGAAGTGAGGGTGATCATATGAAGCATTTGAGATTAGTATTGCAAGTCCTCAAAGACCACCAACTTTATGCTAAATTTAGCAAGTGCAAGTTTTGGCTAAGGTCGGTTTCTATCCTTGGCCACATTGTGTCGAGCGTGGGAATAGAGGTTGATCCAAAGAAAATGGATGCAGTTAGGTGTTGGCCTAGACCCCTAATTCCCACCGATATTCGAAGCTTTTTGGGTTTGGCCGGATATTATAGGAGATTTGTTGAGGGCTTCTCATCCATTGCTTCTCCATTAACGGTCCTGACCCAAAAGAAGTCCAAATTTGAGTGGTCGGAAGCTTGTGAGAAGATCTTCCAAGAGATGAAGGATAGTCTCACCTCCGCTCCGGTGTTGACCTTGCCGGAGAGTATCGACAGATTCGTAGTATATTGTGATGCTTCAAGAATAGGGTTGGGGTGTGTTCTCATGCAACATGGCAAGGTAATTGACTATGCTTCAAGGCAACTCAAGACTCATGAAAAGAATTACCCGACCCATGACCTCGAACTAGCGGCGGTGGTTTTTTCCTTGAAGATATGGAGACACTATCTCTATGGGGTACACGTAGATGTGTTTACCGACCACAAGAGTCTCCAATATGTGTTTACCCAAAAAGATTTGAACCTCCGACACAGAAGGTGGTTAGAGATTTTAAAGGAGTATGACATGAGTATCATTTACCACCCCGGTAAAGCTAATGTAGTGGCGGATGCCTTGAGTAGATTGTCCATGGGTAGTGTGGCTCATATAAAAGACAAGAAGAAGGAATTGGTTCGTGATGCACATAGGTTGGCCCGATTAGGTTTCCAACTAGTGGATTCCACCGAGGGTGGGTTTATAGTTCATCATAGTTCCGAATCATCCCTTGTTGTTGATGTGATTTCTAAGCAACACCTTGATCCTATTTTGATGGAGTTGAAAGAGTCGGTTGTCAATAAGTCCGTTGAGGCTTTCTCCCAAGGGGAGGATGGGGTGCTTAGGTACCAAGGTAGATTATGTGTTCCGGATGTTGATGGCTTAAGGGAGCAAATTTTAGAAGAGGCTCATGGTTTGCAATATTCTATTCATCCGAGAGACACCAAGATGTACCGTGATCTATGGGAAGTCTATTGGTGGAATGGCTTGGAAAAGGATATAGCGGGTTTTTTAGCCAAATGTTCGAATTTTCAACAAGTTAGGGCCAAACACCAAAAACCTAGAGGTTTGTCCCAATATATAGAAATTCCTACTTGGAAGTGGGAGGATGTTAATATGGACTTTGTGGTGGGGCTGCCTCGTACTCGAAGGCAACATGATTCTATTTGGGTCATTGTTGATAGGATGACTAAATCAGCCAACTTTATTCAAGTTAAGACTTCATTTTCGGCGGAAGACTATGCCAAGTTATACATCAATGAAATTGTGAAGTTGCATAGGGTCCCCTTGTCTATCATATCGGATAAGGGTACTCAATTTGCTTCACACTTTTGGAAAGCATTCCAAAAGGGGTTTGGTACCAAAGTTAAGTTTAGTACCGAATTCCACCCTCAAATGGATGGTCAAGCGGAAAGGACCATTCAAACCTTGGAGGACATGTTGAGAGCGTGTGTGATTGATTTCAATGGTAGTTGGGATGACCATCTTCCTTTGATAGAATTTGCCTAAAATAATAGCTACCACTCAAGCATTGCCACAGCTTCGTTTGAAGCACTATATGGTAGAAGGTGTAGATCACCGGTGGGTTGGTTTGAAGTAGGTGAGTTTGCTCTAATAGGCCCCTAACTAGTTTATGATGCCATTGAAAAAGTTTGGCTTATTAGGGAAAAGTTAGAAATGGCTCATAGTCGGTAAAAATCTTATGTCGATAATAGAAGGAGGGAATTGGAGTTCGAAATTGGTGATTGGGTCTACTTGAAGATTTCACCTATGAAAGGTGTTATGAGGTTTGGCAAAAAGGGAAAATTAAGTCCCCGATATGTGGGCGCATACCAAATCTTGAAATGTGTCAGGAAAGTGGCATATGAGTTAGAATTACCAAATAAATTGGCCCCGATTCACCCGGTGTTTCATGTCTCCATGCTTAAGAAATGTATCGGTGATACGGTGTCCATCCTTCCTTTAGAGGGTTTAGGAGTCGATGAAAGCCTTTCTTATGAAGAGGTCCCGGTAGAGATTTTGGACTGGCAAGTAAAGAGGTTGAGAAATAAGGAGGTAGCTTCCGTTAAAGTTTTATGGAGGAACCACCTATTTGAGGGTGCTACATAGGAGGCCAAGGCTGATATGATGTCCCGTTACCCTCATCTTTTTGCTTCTACTCCTATCTAAACTTGAGGTAAGAAATTTCCTCATGAGTTTCTTTGTATTTTGGGTGTCATATGTAGCTTATGAGGTTGCATGATTTCCTTGTATTTGACATGTTCTTGATGAAATTCATGTTTTGTATAAATTGAGCTTTCATGGATTATATGCTTCTCATGTTGAATTGCATTTGGTTATGATGTTGGAATATGTGAATTTATGAGATGAGTTGATGAACATGTTTAGTTATGTTGTGATGAGATAGCATGTTGACTTAATATTGTTGTGTTAAGCTTGCTTGTGTTGGAGAAGGTAGTTCCTCTCATGTTTGTATGAAATTGTAATTTTGGTGCATAATGAGATTGTGGATGTAGTTCCCTTTTTTTTTTGTGTTGCATGGAGCTTATGATGTGGAATGATGTTTCCTCCTATGATTTGTGCATTTGAATTATATGTCATGCATGATTGGCTGCTAATCTCGAGTCTTTATTCCCCTAAAAAGTGTTTAAAGTGTCATTCGAGGACAAATGTTCCTAAGGGGCGATATTGTAACAACCTGGAAAAACATTCGTAGGTTGAACTAGAGCCTAAATGTAATGTCAAAACCTATAAAATAATTTCCCCTAGGTTAGTAGACCATCTAAGCATGTTATGGGGGTTTAGGAGTTTAGGCCAAGGGGCGAGTGCCAAGGCAAAAGGGGCCAAGCCAAGGCCAAAGGCCAAGGCAGCCCCTAGCTTGTAGCTACTGTGCCACCTTCACGAGGGGGACCACGGTCCGTGGCCCTCACCATTTCTCATGAAGAGAGGCGTGGTCTTGCGTTGGCCATGAACTTGTGGCCATCATTTTGGCTCGCCACTGCCTCAACCTCACGGCCATCAGCACGGTCCGTGGTCATCACCACGGCTCGTGGAAGGCTCCGTGAAGGAGACTTGGGCGATGGGGCCTTGTGCACCAAAAGGGAGGCTACTGCCTCAACTCGACGGGCAGGACCACGGTCCGTGGTCATCACCACGGCCCGTGGTCATCACCACGGCCCGTGGAGTGGGTCCTGAGACCTGGGCGGAGACTTTAAATGGAGACTTTTTATGTTTTTTCCTTTTTAGTCCAAATTAAGTGGGGGGGTTTGGGTATTTTTAGGGGCAATATATATATTGTTTTTAAGTCAAATTTCACAAGACTTAGTCATTTTTCACAAACACCCAATTGAAATAAAAAAACCTCCCACTTTTCTCTTAACTTAAGAAGAAGAAGAAGACACTGGATATAGGGTTGCTAGAGTTTGAAGGTTCTTCCCCAAATTTCTTGGAATTTCATAGTTGAGGTATGGTTGCTTTTTATCCTTGGGTAGATATAACCCAAAGATCCCCTTCAAATATGTTTCCAAGATATCAAAATCCCCCAATTTCTAGGGTTTTCATTCTATAACATGGGTCTTCTTTCCAAAACGTTTTCATTGCTTAATCATGATTGTTTATGGCTGTTTATGACGAATTATGAATATATTGATGGACAATTGATGTTTATAATGGTAATTCCCCATAGACCCATGTGTTTCCCCATGTTGATAGTTCTCGAATTGATATTGTGGGTTGGATGATATTGTAAATGTGTCAATTGATTATGTTTATGTTGATTAAACTATTGAATCACGAATTCCTCCTATATTATGTAGTAATTTTGTATAGTTCGGTTGATTGTGGTTCCAAAACCCTTGAAGGGCAAAGGTATGAAGGTTATGTCTCTATATGGGAATTATGTATGAGATGGTGAACTACTTAGATAGTAATAATTCTATATCTATTGTGTTGTTGTGGTGTTGATGACAAGATCTTGCATCCCTATACCCTATACACTTGGTTATGCATGAAGTATGTATGAATGTTTATGATAGGCTTGTTGTGCTGATTGCAAGGGCATTCCCATGATCACTATACAATTATAATATGAAAGGCTTACTCACATGCTAGTGTTTCTAAGTTAATGGAGCATTCTCACTTAAGGAACCTATGAGCTATTATGATGATATGTTGGCATGAGTGCCTAATGAATGTTGTTATGAACTTAAATAAAGGCAAATTATGAATCTTAAAGGGAATAATGCGTAGCACCGAGAGGACATGAAAGTGAGATGGGGGCTTTTACGTTTAATAAGTCCGGCTTCCCAATGTATGATATCTCATGAGATGGAAACCTTCTACGTTTAGCAAGTCCGGGTTTCTAGTAGCAATCTCCTTATCCCATAACTATGTGCCCACATAGGTCTTAGCTAGTGGATCCACTTAGAAGCTATTATGTTAGTTCTACCTTAGGAAAGTAGAACACCTCTTTTTGATGTGGGGGTAGAATACTGGATTCCATGTAGCTCACATGGTCTATGTCGGTTATTGCAAGTCTTCTCTAAATAATATGAATATGAACTATGGTAAGCACATGAACTCTAACTAGGAATTCTTAAGGGGTACTACTTAGTGTGAGTGTGAGTATGTGACTTCAATTATACATTGCACAAGTAGACTCTAAGAGGGGTTGTGGTTAGGTTCTCTTATGGTACGATGTTATATTGACTTATGAACTATGTATGAAAATGGAATGTATGAATGTTACGGAATATGAATGTCTTCACTCTTATGTATGTTGACTATGACTATGGTAAGATATGTATGTTGTTGGTGACCTAAATGTGATACTTAGCATTTGGTAGGGTTATGGGACTTTACCTTTGCATTGAACAAGTGTGGCTTTGGGTTGCTTATGTGTTGGTTTGGTTTGTGTTTCTTCATAAATGTGCATAATTGTTTCTAAACTTCATAAAGGCATGTTTTCAACTAAATGTCCCGTTTATGCATGCTTTAAGGATTTTATGCATGGCATCCATAATTAGTACAGCTAATTGTGCTAACCCATATTTTATACATTACTACGAGTGTAGGTTCCGGTCGTTGATACTTACTACTTCCTTGAAGGTGAAGCTTGGGTCGACTATTCCCCCCGGATTGGTGAGTCCTCAAGTTCGAGGACAAGTTGCTGTTGATTCTAGTCTCTAGTTTACTTCCTATGTTGTAGACTATATTGTATTTCCTATTTTGAAGACTTATTGATGTAAAGGTCTTTGACCCTATTTGTACTCTTATGTTTAGATGGTGATTGAGACAATGTCTAGTTCCTATTTTCCTAATATGAAGAAGTTGACTTCTATTGTAAAAGTTTTTAATTTTTCCATATTTTTCTATGTCTTTATGTGATGATGAATGATAAGGGCTTGTATGCGACCCCTTCAGGGTCAATTACATCGTGTCACGTCTAGGGGGTACTCTTGGGTCGTGATAATCCAACAAGTCTTTCAGTTGATCTTTCAACATCTTAGCTCAACATGAGCAATTCTATAAGGATTGGTAGATATGGGTTTTGTACCTGGTAGCATATTGATAGCAAAATCAATTTCTCGTTCTGGAGGGATACCAGGAAGCTCATTTGGAAAATACATCTAGAAACTCATTAACTACCGAAATATACTGAAGAGTCAGTGGTTCTGCATCTATATCATGAACGCGAACAAGATGATAAATACGACTCTTCGTAATCCTCCTCCTCGCCTTAAGATAGGAAATAAACCTACCTTTCGGTGTTGTTGTATCGCCTTTCCAATCCCGAACTGCCTTTCATGGAAAGTAGAATCTAACAATCTTTGTCTAACACCCAACATTAGAATAATAAGACGCTAACCAATCCATACCCATAATGACGTCAAAATCGACCATCTCTAACTCTACCAGGTCTATAGTGGTCTGACGGTCGATAATTTCTACCATTCAAACTAGATAGACTCTCCTGGCAATAATATAATACACTCACCAACTGGTGTAGATACAAGAAAGGGTCGATCTAATGTCTCTGCTTCTATACATAACTTCTCCGTAATAAATAGAGTAATATAAGACAGACTACATCCATGATCTATCAAAGTATAAACACAATGGGAGCAAACAATCAATGCACCTGTCACAACATCTGGTGATGACTCTGAGTCCTGTCGACCGTCTAGTGAATACGTACGGTTCTAGCCACTACCAAAACTAGATACTTCCTCTCTGCCTCCGCCTCTGCCTCTACCTGCTGAAGTTTGGGGTTCACGCCCTGTAGACCGTGCTGATGAGGAGGAACCTACTTTTGACCCGGTCGACTGAACTATACCACCCTGACCTATGGTCTAGAAGTTCCTCCACCCATTCCCCTCCTGTCCACAAGAATAACAACCTGTGGAACCCTGTCTGCACCTGCAAAAATGCATCATACTACAAGCAGTACAATGCGAAGGGGTTGTCCTAGCCTGGCCTGAACCCCTCTACTGTTGAGAGCCTGATGCTCGTGAACCCTCACCTGGGCCTGATTGTCCCTGATGATCAAATATACTACCCTACAACTGATGTGGTGGAGGTATAGATGGCCTATTAGAACATCGGGGTCTGGGACCATCCTGAAATTCTCCTTGTGAACCAGCGGGCCTATCCCTCTTCTGTCTCTTTCTCTCAACCCTCTCACTCATATACTGTATATGTCGACAATCCTCTATGCCCTCTTCAAAGGCCTGAATTCACGAGATATCCAAAAATTATCATTTAGTGCAGCGGTAGAACAGAAGTCGATATAGTCTGAGCAAAGCCCTCCTACAAATATACATACCCTTTCATCCATCGTATCAACAAATGCTGGTGCATATCTAGCTAATGAATCCAATCTCAGCCAGTACTCTCGGACACTCATGCTGTCCTATCAGAGGTTCATAAACTGGTTCACCCGGGCATCCCTAATCTCTCGAGGAAAATAGTGATCTATAAAAGCTTCTATTAAGATATTCCAAGTGGGTAGAAATGTATATTTTCCCCGAGATCTCTCCCAACTTTCGTACCACAATACTACAATAGCATGCCATCAAAATGTTGCTAACTAAGCTAACTAAGATGTTGGGGCATGCATGACTCTGAAGATCCTATGAAGATGATCAACAAAATGTTGAGGGTCCTCTCTGCGATTTGTCCCTGTAAACTGTGGAGGATTCGAAGCAAGAAATTCATGAACTCTCAAACTTTCGAGCCCTTCAAAAGGTCCAGCAACATCTGGTGCAACTGGCTGGCGCTGTGCAGCTACTAACATTGCTAACATACATACTGCACTCTTGAAATCCTGATCAAATGGAATAGGAGGAACTAGAGGTGGTACCGCTGGTGGAGCAGAGGGTTCTGTAGCCCTCAGAGGCTATTGAAGTGGTGGAGAAGCTATAGGGGGCCGAGAATATGTCTACCCCTGGGTCTCACAATGGGCTACCTTCACCTGTGGTACCTTGCCACTGCCTTCGCCTGCAGTTGTATCTAGCCCATAGCTAGTTGTGGTCTGTCTGGTATTAGCCATCTCTATCTGCTTACAAATATCAGTTATAAGCCAGAAACCTCAACCCTTAAGGCGACACTCTATAGCATGAGGTGAGCAAAAGAAGGATAGTCATTCTAACATGCTCGGTAGCTTATTACTTATCGAATGTGGTGCACAACACATCTATAAATAAGACTCTACTATGCACGGCTTGGAGACTCCCTAGGATACGACGTTTCTCTGATACCAAGTTTTTCACGCCTCAAACTCAAAAGGCTCAACTGGCTCCTAATGCCAAAACTCAGGCCCGAGCTGACCGTGCTGAACCATTTGCTACAAGCGCATGACAGCCACACGCAATCAAGAAAACAAATAAGTATATCTTGACTTAAAATTAATCCCTCGATGGACAAGGCCCTTGTCAACAGATCTATAAAAGAAATAGCTACTCAAAATAGTTCATATAAAGAAAAAGCCAACTAGCACAGAAGTCCTGATTGGGCCGTCGAAGCTACCATGATCTCTATACCAAAACTGAAAGCAGGTATATATCAAGACAATATTTCAAACAACTAACAAGTTTCAGCAAACTAACAAACTATGCCAGCATGGCCATAACGTAGCTATACATCCCACACACTTGTCTGCAAGCCTCTAAGAGTAGTAAAGATTGTCGGGACAGGCCCTAGCCTACACATAAAAATATATACAACAAAAACTAACAAACTTCCCAACTTTGGCAGCTCCGGAGGAAAGGGGCTAGCCAAACAGATAGAAGTCAATCCTACTATTCAAGAGGTCTAATGGGTCGTCTGTTGGGACCTGCAGGAATTAATGCAGTACCCCCAGGCAATGGGGCATCAGTACGAAATAATGTACCTAGTATGAAAGACAATAGAGTATGAGCAGGTATCCTAAATACTGGGAGTAATTCGATAAAAAATCAAGGATAAGATAAGTGTACTGACCTACTCCTAGATCTAAACATATCAAAAATAATAAAACAACAACCTAACATAGCCCCCATAAGCTCGACAGGTACAAACAACACACAAGACCACCTACCCAGACCCCCATAAGCTTAGAAGGTGCCAATCAATCTATATACCCCTATTAGTGGTCCTCTAGCCCCGTAGGTAGTCACATAGCCCTCTTAGAAAATAATATAGCCCCTTAGGCAAAACATAGCTCTCTTAGGCATCAATATAGATTATAAACAACTCATATCCCTCTTAGGCAACAACATGGCCCTGTAGGCAGCACATAGCCTTCTTAGGCGTAAATATAGCCCTGTAGGAAACTCATAACCCTTTTAGGCGTCAATATAGCATTGTAGGCAACTCATAGCCCTTCTAGGAATCAATATCACCCCATAGGCAGAACATAGACCTTCTAGGCATAGATCACATTCCTACAGCTAACCGCAATAGCCCCAAGGGCAACAATAGCAATCCAATAGGCTAAGAGCAAGCAATTTAGTTATAAGCAACCTATATGAATAGCTTCTAAGTCATGTCTGACATAGGGATGCTACTAACTGAATAAGAATCCCGACAAGGGAGGGTTACATCCACTCAAACAGCCAACAATCAACAATAATGGCTACAATTATAACAACAATAACAACCCAATTACATTGCTCCTAAGCTTTAAGGAAACATGTTGTAAGAAGGGAATAGCCTTAACATTTATTTTTCGCTGAATTCACGTGGCCTAACTACTTTTACTTACAACCCCCCTCGATACTACAACAAGGCAAGACCATAATCAACAGACAAGAATAGAAGACACCACATTAATCTGATAAAAGATATGTTTTTCCGTTCAAATTGCTATTTGCGGTTTATCAAAGCTAGAGTGGTAAAAGAAGGGTCATAACTTGATCTTAAGTTCGTAATACACCTCAAAACCTTAAAATATGTCCAAACTCTTGCTGTCCCAACACCAACGTATGATATACTACGAAATCAATAAAACAAATTGTACCATAATGACGACCTCACGCGTAGATTAACTTTCGTCATGGACTTAATTCGAGAAAATCTATAATTTGGTTAATCCTAGAAATGGTTTTTATAAGTTTTCAGGTTATTAACTAAAACAAATGAAGAAAATGTCGAAGAAGAAGACATATAAAAAGTTCCACAGACCTAGGGCACCACCTCACGTGCCTGCTTGCGCAGTCTCGCGAAAACCCAAATATCTCTCTATTCTGAAGTTGTATGAATGAACGGTTTGATGTATTGGAAACTAGAATTGTAGACCTTCAATTTAATAGGTCGTCGTCCCCATAACTCTTTATATATTGGGAGAAAACCTCCAAGACATTTGACACAAATTTCGCAGAAATCTTCAAAAAGGAACTTACGATAACTTTCACCAACTTTTATTTTGCCACTTACCTAACTTCTAAACTTGAGATACAACCCTTGAACACTTAAAATATGGCATACCACATCATTCTTAATTTATTACTCACCCTCTTTGTCTTTCCAAGAAAGTACGAGTTAATTTAGACATTTCGAAAAGTTGGGGTGTTACACTTTGCTTACCCGATTAAGATGGTGACGGACGCTAAAGATGTAGGTTCATGATTTGTTTTAAAATGAGGTGTAAATTTGATCCTACACAACTTTATAATTGGCCACAAAAGCTACAGTGGATGAAATGGTGGCATCAACAGAGTCCATGAGAGCATTTTGGATGAGTTTGTCTTGACGAAACCAATCCTTGTACTTCGGGTTGGCTGTCGCAATGTCGTCAGTGGTGACTGTTTTGAGAGGGGACAACTTAGTTCAGTCAATATGATCATAGAGGTCATGGCCATGGAGCAACATGGAAATTTGGGCCTTCCAAATTGTGAAGTTATGGCTGCTACACAGTTTAATAGGATACTTGGATGATGGGTTAAATTGAACCAAATGTTTGAGGACAGAGGCAGTATCGATATTGATAACTGGGGTGGAAGAGGTCATTCGTGCATAATTTTTTTTTATCGGCGTATTCATTACAATGCTTTGACGCTAATACAATATATGTTTAGAAAAGTAGAATGAAAATAGTATATTCATTAATAAGACCCCAATGGAGTTTATATACACATCAAACGAAACAGATTGTGCAAAGCTAACTCCTAGGAAATAGGAGCAGATTAAGTTACGTGAGCAATCCTAGCTAAACGCTTGACACCTAAATAAAATAAAATCCTAATATTAAGCTAGTGTTGTTATGTGCACAATATATGCACACTGTTATTTCCACGATGATTTAACCCCACAATCATTCAGAATCCACACATCAGAATGATGTCTATAGTAGTTACAAATCACTACAAGATCATTCCTAAAATTCCAAACATTAAGTCAAATTTACCTTCTCCACAATCGGGGTCCTCCACCTCAGCCCATGTTTGACTTGCTAAATAAAAAAAAAACAATGTTGTGGAACATGTCATAGCCAACAACAATTGAAGAAGTCCAATAAATCTTCCCCTTTACACACATAGCTGAATAATCTATCCAAGTACCTCCTAGAAAATTCGGGACTGTTCTCCAAGAATATTCCTTCTTGTGACTGTAAATGTAGACCTTGGTATCATTACCAAAATTGAAAATCACAACCATTTTGTATTTATCATATATCTCGTCATATCCAAAACCATATGTAAATAAGGTACGACAACCCCACATCGGTTTAACTCTTGGCAATATTTTACCCTTCCTAATTGAAGGGTTCCAACTACATAAACTAACTTCCTTCTTTGGAATCCTATATTATTTCTCCATACCCGCTAAACAAATTAATCCGTTTATCGAATCACTCCACTTGATATTCCAATTATTCATGGGATAATCAATTTCAGTTAACTCAGTTATTGGATCATAATGTAAGGAAGGTAGTGAACATTCAGATATTTTATTGTATACCCACCTTAATAATCTTATGGTTGTTGTACAATTTTCCATTTAATGATAAATTGAGATGATTTTCTACAAATTCAGAGCTAGAGATTAAGGTGAGCCATGATTTTGAAATAGACCTATACTGTAACAGATATTTCATAGGAAACTTTAAGAGTATCACCGTGATGATCTCATTGAGAAGGGATGGAAATTGGACATCAATTTTTGAAGCTTTAGATTCTGCCATTGTTGCTCTGCAGATTTTACAAATGGAAGGATGGCGGTGGTGGCCGATTGCTTAAGGCTTTAACCAAAATTAGCCCTTGAGTATGTTTTTTTTTATCTTTTTAGTCCCCTAGTTTATAACCTTTAATCCAATTACCTCGAAATTAACCGTGACTATAAAAAATATGTAAAGTTGACCATTTTTTGATTGATCGGTTTAATACTTAAAGATGCTTAGGATGATAAATAAAGGAAAAAATAGGCTTCTGGAGCATTTATTGATAAATTTATCATTGGCATTGACCCGATTGGTATATCACTTAAAGTTTCAGATGTGTTGGTAAATGGAGAATATGTATATTTCAGTTGCAACATAGTTTTTTTGAATGTCTCAAATGAATTGCATTTTTATCTCTAAAATATTATTTTTCTATAAAAAAACAACTGGAGTAAAATATGTATTGGACGATTTAGTATAAAATCGACATATGAGATTTTTTTTATGGTGACATAAATGCCCACATGGCAGAATATGGAGTAATATATGGAAGCTCCAGATTCCTGAAAAGTTTAAATATTTTGTATGACTTGTCGTCAGACATAATAGACTTATATCAAACAAGTTTCAATTTACATAGAAAATAATTGAGTCACATAAGTATGAAAGATCTGACTTTAGTGTGAAGGACTCTCACATATTATCACGGACTGTTCAAAATCTAAACACATTTGTATTTAATTCATCTCGTAGATTAAAAGTGATATTATCATGAATACTTAGCCAATGCTTGAATGACTCGATGATATTATAAACAACACCTAACAACTATGTTATAGTGCTAATGTTTTAATTTCTAACATTTTTATGTTCTATATGACATATATGGAAAGAACGAAAAAGAAATTCGATTGAGAGAAAATGCTTACTTTTAGATCTTATATCTTATCACGTTGGAGATAATCTAACGAACTTGATAATTTATTTCCTAGGAAAATCTCTAATTTCAAATAATTCAAACTAACAACTAGGTGTTCTCCTTGTGCATGAAAAGATGATCAAGGCAAGTGGTTCTCGGGATATTTAATCAAGATGAAGCCTACTTCAAATCTCAAGACAGAGCTATCGAGTATCAAATAAGGCTTGAAACTAGCAAGGAAAATGGAATGTAAAGATTTGAAAGTGGAGGCCGATTACCTACTTGCCATCAAGCTTAATTAAGAGGACATACAATATCATCTTTTTAAGGCTTTTATTAAAGATTATAAATATCTACTGAAGATCAATAAGGCTACCATTACACATATTAGGAGGGAAGTAAACTAATGTGCAATTTTATTTATTTTTTAGAAAATAAAGATATGATATTACTGCTTACAGAAATGGTGTTCTTTCAGCTTGCTTATTTCAACCATGAAAAATTTAAAAGGTTTTAAGTAGTTTATGTATATGTAAGTAAATTAATGAATCTCTTCACATGAGGGAAAGTTGTTAATGTATCAGCTAAGGTGGATCAATAATTAATCTGAGTCGCAAATTTGAATTCCAAGTGTGATATTCTTAAACTTGGTTATGATGCTAAATGACCACCACAAATATGGTTATGTGGCTAAATGCAAATCAGCATATGGAGGCACATGTGGAGTATCCTAGTATGTGTGAATATCCATATTGCAATTGAAATGAAATATTTATGATAAATTAATGCGATTTAAGAGGAATCACAAAATCTGGTAATAACAATTAGTTCACTGTCGATAATAAAGTATATATACATGCGAAAAGATTATCAAGTCAGGGAGCCTTAGCTTAAAGGCAAGGAGTGAGGGAGACAAAGTTAGGCATCAGGTATTACCACACGTCTACTTCGAGTATAGAGACGTTTATGAGTGCTAACCTGGCTACCCAACGATGTATATTACACATTAAAAAAAGTAACTATAAAAATTTTTTTATACAAATTAGTTACTCATAAGGTAATTATAGGTATTTATTAAGAGTATTTATTCCTTTTAAGATCTCCTTTCTTTCTTGGTGAAATGGAAACTACCTTTTAATGATGTGGTAGCTAGATTTGGAAATCATTCAAATGCTGGATTAGTTGAGAAATCTAGAAACAGTGGATAGGTTAGATGCTAATTGGTGCGTGGAGATGCAAATTAACAGTTTCACGATCGAAATAGATTATGTTAGTGAAAAACTTACAATATAACAAAATTACAAGATTACAAGATTACAATTGAAAATAAAATGAAGAAAATAAATCTCTTCAGGCCGAGGCGCGGATATCTCGCTCTCTTGACTTGTCCCCTCCAGAATACAACAGCCTAATCACAAAGTGTAACTCAATAAACTCTGGACAAGAGTTGAGTCCAAGACTCCACAAAAAAAAACACCTCCCTTCAACTAATAAGAACTCTCATTTTGGACAACCTTTATGCACTCTATATTTTTTGTTGTGTATTGTGTGTAACAAACCAAATGAAGACCACCACTATTTATACTAGAAGAAGTCTTCCTAGCAATGAATAGGAAGATAAATGGTGTAGTAAATAGTGAAGATAATGACCTTAGGAGTTACATAGGTTACAAAGAATAATGGAGGAGTAAATATTGAGATAATGGAGAAATAATATGGAGAAGTAATGGTCAAAAAATGACCACAACTCATTTTGCCAAGAAACCCAACGGATAACATTACACTTTACTATACATTGACAAATGGTAATAACGATGACATAAAATTTCATCAACTGCCAAATGGTAGTAATGCACCATAATAATGTAATTAGGCAGAAAGCAAATGTGATTTAGCAAAGTATAATAATATTAAAAGGTATAATACTATTAAAATGCCACAACAATCCCCCACTCATTTTAATTATTAGACAAGAGAGTATATCAGCTGAAGGAAGACTACAATGTATAATGAAGGTGTGCTCTGCATTGAACCTCCACTTAGTGAAACATTAATTCTTACTCCAGAGTCGTATTGGTCTAAGACTTGAACTATGACTACTTGAGGAAAAATAAAATATCACTGTCCACACATAAAAATAAGGTGTTGACATAAGCTTTAAAGCCAGCACGTTACAGCCTTGTGCTATCTCGGTTTCATGAGTTCATTTGAGAATAAGCTCAATTCTCATTGGAAGTGACCTACTTCCACACATCACATAGGTGAAATCTGTCGAGAGTGATCATGTAAGCTTAACACTCCACCCATACGGGCTACATAAATTCATTGAGAGTTTTGTCAACTCAACCTTCACAAATCACTATAGGAAACAATGCACTCACATTGGAGGGAATAAAAAATAAGGCATTTTTTTCACAACAAGTCATCATATGATTAGTTTTTCCCTTTGAACCTAGTTATAGGATCTCTAGTCCCCAGGTTGGGTTTCCTCATATATGACTAAGTATTTAGAGGATTGAATCCCATCCCCCTCGATGTGCTCCAGAACTTTTCTTTTATTAAGGCCTAAGTAAGAGGATCTGCAAGATTATGACAAGATTTGACATAATCAACATTAATGGTACCATTTGTCAAATACGATCTTACATTACTGTGTTTCCTCTTTATAGGTTTGTATTTATCGTTATAATAATGGTTTTGAACTCTAGCAATCGCAGTTGTGCTATCACAATGAATTAAAATAGGAGGAATTGGTTTTTCAAAATATGGAATTTGAAACAATAAATGTATCGACCTGATTTGCGTTGTTAGTGAAAAGTCAATGGGAAAGAATTGGGGTCAGAAAACTTTTGAGTAGTAACTTGGAAATTCCTACCTAGTCAAGATTTGGACGAAATCAAAGTCAGGTGAGTCTAGAGAAATCTGGTAACAATTGGGTGATCTAATTATGATTTTGATTAAATGAATAGATAGCTAAGGCATTGAGGAAGGCGTACGACTTTACAGAATTGAATTTGGGTGAGTAGAACTCCCAAAATTGATATTAGCGTTAACGGGTAGTTCCTAAGTGTCGTGGGTTGAAGGTTTGTTGTGAAATGGGGGTCTTGGAATTATTAAAATAGGTCACTAGTTCCGTGCAAGCCGCTGGGGAAGGATTTCAGTCACCATGGTGGGGCCACTGTAGCGGGGTGAGGGCCGTTGTGGCGGGCCAGACGCGACTTAAAGTCGTAAATAAACCCCAAAAATATTTTATTCTGCACTTTTTGCCTTTGAGAGCTAGGAGATGACCCCGAACGAGCTTTTGACGGTTTTCCACTATTCTTGAGGCTAAAGGTAAGGTTTTTACTCCCCAAATCCATGTTTCAATCCGTAGAACTTAGTTTCATGGGTAATTATCGATAGGGAGGGTTTTGATCTATGATTTATGGTGGAAAATGCCCTAAACTGAGTATGGGGGCCAAGGGTTTGGTCTAGGGTTATTGAGTTTGTTATAATCCGGATAATTATACCTTTGATTGTTGATCCTTGCATATAAATTGTTGTTTGTTGACCTAGAACAAGCGGAAAGAATCCATAAAGTGAAGATTCAAGTGCCTTAGGGGATTCAAGCTTGGATTCGAGGTAGGTAATGGTTGTGATTTCTTGTTGGTGTGATATATGTTTGTAATTGCTTTATTATAATGCATGTACGTATGTGAATGTTGCATTATTGATCACCCTAATCGTAAATGAGGATAATTGAATAATTGTATGCCATGAATCACCTCTTGTTGTATGATTGTAAGATTATACATTGTGATTGTGATTGTGGTTTGTTGAAAGGGCGGGTGTCATGATTCGACACACTAACTGGGATTGGTTGCCATGTTCTAGCATAAATATGGCATTGGTTGCCACGTTCCGGCATAAACATTGGATCGGGTACCACGTTCCGGTATGCTAACAGTTTGGGTGTGGGTTCCATGAGAGGACCATTGAATTGGGTTCCATGAGAGGACCATTGAATTGGGTTCTGTGAGAGGACCATTGAATTGTGTTGTGTATCTACTTGTGATGATTACGTTCATATCTAATGATGATTGATATTGGAAGACTGTATATTGCTCTAAATTGATAACCAATGTGTATTATTGAGAATGTAGGATGCTACATTGATCCATAAATGATGACTAATATTGTCACTACTAAAAAAACTATAAAAAGAGACTTAAAAAAAAGACCTCATGAGGTCTTTTTTCTGAAAAAAGAGACCTCAACGGTAGGTCTCTATAATGTAGGTAACTTTTTTGTAAAGACCTCACGAGGTCGCCGAACAGAGACCTCACAAGGTCACCAATAAATACTTTTATTTTTAAAAAAAGAGACCTCATTAGGTCATAATTTCATAATTTACTTTTATTTTATTATTAATAAAGGTGGCCTCATGAGGTCACAATTATATTATTTATTTTTATTTTTACTGGCAGCTTGTAACTGTTTTTGCAGCTGCTCATCACCTGTCATATTAATTCAATACCTTTCTAATTAGCTAAATCAAGCTCAAAGAGCTTCCAACAATCAACTGATACAATACATTTACTAAATATTTTCTTATCAACTCAATATGCAACTTACCTTCAACGTAATTCGAAATTGAATGAAAAACCATAAAATCCATAAGTTATATAATAGGATTTCAATGTTATCATGCATTCACAAAACAAATAAGTCCCATAAAAAAGTCATAAAGTAAAGAACTTAGATTATCTATTACAACTCTAAACTTCACTAATGCAGTAGTGTGTTTGCCACATAATCCTCATCTTCTTCATCACTACTAGACTCATCTGTCATATTTCTTTGTTGACCATACACTGGATATCGAGTATGTTGATACTGAGAGGGTCGAGGAGGGAAAGTGACATCATTGGAACAAGTGGGAATACCCTCTGAAGTAAGTAATGCATAGAAGTGAGCCTTAAGACCCGCATACTCTAAGTCCCTCCGCCTTTCCCTAGCCCATGAGTCTTGGACTTGGCGAGATAGCTCAGCTATCTTTTGCTCCATAGCCAAATTTTTCTTCATCGATTCATCATCATAGGAATTACTTAGGCTTTCAAACTCAGAATGATATTCACGCAAGGTCTGTTCCGGTATGCCATAGGCATACCCATATCTACTCGGCCCACCAATCAAGTCTATCCACGCTCTCTCAGCCTATTCTTGAGTAAGTGGCATACCTCGATTTTTTTCTGGCTGAGTTTGTCATAAATCCTCCAAAGCTTGAAGATATCGATTCTAAATTGAATGGTATTAATATTAGAATATAAATTTAGAAAATAAGTAACTATTATTTTAAATTAGAGGCTTACATAGGTCATTTCAGCTCGCGGCTCAACCCACACGTCTGGATCTTCGGGATTTTTCTTCTTTCTTATGTGTGTTGCCTTGAATGCCTCAGTCTGAGTTACCGGTCTTCCTAGTTCCTTTTCCTACATATAAAACTAATTAAGTTATAATCAAGAGTAATTAAATATTAATACCTAAAATATATAAAAAACTTAAAGAAAAATGATACATACCAATTTCCTCCTCACACTTCCTTAACGTCAAGCCCCACTTGTGTGTAGAGAACCACCCTTAGTAGATGATCTAGCCTTCTTACCAATCTCACTCATCTGCTTAAATCTTGGATCATTAGCCTAATGCACAAGTAATTTTTCCCAATCCTCTGATAGAATCCGCCTAGTATTCTTATTATTTTTACGAGCTTTCATCAACAAACTAGCGAGCACACGCGCAACTTTCTTGTGAAAGTTTGCACAAATTTTGGTCTCATGTTCCGGACGCCAAGCACATTTTTTCTGCAATGAAACCATAATTTTTTTAATTAATAAGTATTATTGAAGACAAGTATTTAAATAGTGTTAAAGAAATAAATTTAAATATACCCTGAACTCCAAATAAATTTGTCACTTAAGATTGCATGGCATCTTGCCCCAAGTCGGAAAAGCATCTCTATAGAGATCTTTGATTGCCTGAGAAATGATCCTCACAACATCATTTGGATTGAAACTGTAATACAAAATTTTAACAGTTACAGGTTAAAACAAAGACAATTAAATGAGACAAATCTTACGTATTGCCGTCAGGCTCAATGACAAGTCTATTATGCATATCCCTCATGCCAACTTGTGTAAGGACCTGACCAGGTGTAGCTGACTTATTTGTGGTAGGAGTGTTAGGCTCAGAACCATTACCTTGAAGACGAAGACTCGACATCACAAGTTGTGAAGTAGATGATGATGAAGGTTGTGAGTCTGCAGGGTTGTGAGTAACTGTGCGAGAGACACTAGACGTTGGTCGGTTAGCCTCTGGAGGCAAAACACTATATCCATGTGGATTAGCATACCCTGATGTGGGCATCATCACAGGTACCTAGGGGGCGACTGAGTATATTACAATGGTGGATGCATATAGGTCGAAGGAGGATTGATATGTGGAGGCACTTGACTATAAGGCTCAGTCTGCCTAGAATAGCAATGTATCAGAGTGTCTCTTGGTGGGAGAGATGTTGTGGAGTCTGATCTTATATGTATCCCTGTCGGTCGTCGACTAATCATACCATCTTTCTTTTTTTTCATTTTGGGAGCATTATCAATATCTTTATTATTAATACCACCTACCATCTATGTAACAAAAACATTCAAGTCAAATAAGGTTAGATATTTAAGTAACAAGTAAAATCTCAATTAAAATTAACTAAAGCTGAAACTGAATTAACTACTGGTGTATTTTGTTGTGTTCATGAATGTTTGTTAAGTCATTTCATCTATCAAATAAGAACAACTTCAAAGAAAAAATAAGTAAATTTCAAGTTCTCAAGGAAACAAGTTACCTAATTCAAGATTGGTGTATGTAGATACATACAATGTACTGCTTGATGTCATCGACAACCTTCAACAAATAGTTAAATTTACAAGATTTCTCATATTTTTATATGATTGTGTAGGATTCAAGATTACAGACAAGAGATGCTGCGGGACGGGGAAAATAGAAGTTGCAGAGTTATGCGCATATACATGTTCCAGTGATTTTGATAATATTTTGTTGGGATAGTTTTCATCTTACAGAGAAAGCATACAGACTTTTAGTTCATCAGATTCTTGTCCAACATTTAAGTGGCTTCTTCTGATATATTCCACATGCAAAGTCCAACAATATATATTTTTTAAGTGTACTCAAAGAGAAGGAGAACATTAGTTCATTCTATGTACTATCCTCATTGTTCGGTTTGCAAATAATTATACAAGATTACAATGACAGGACTTCAGATTTTGAACTTACCATTTGTTGAGTTAGTTGATTTAAACAAATGGAATGCAAGGACAAAAAAATAATGCAAGGGGACATTCTTCTAATAACTTCCTAAGGAATGGATATGCTCTTACCTCTGGCCAACAACTGGATTCTTAGACCAGTTCAAGACACTGTTAGAGATAGAATTCTTAGAGTAGTTCAAGACGCTGGTTAGAGATAGGTAATCAAAATACTCACTTGTAGATTTCATCCAATCAATCTCTTGTAACATTTCTAGAAAAAATTCTCTCTAACTCAACGTATTAGTTTGATTCTCACCCATATATGCGATCAGTTCTGCCGTCTGTCAGAAATGGCTGAGTTCTAAAACGATAGAAGCACCTTTCAAAAAGCCAACAAGTACTATTAACAACATGAAGACAAGCAAATGTTGAAGATATAATTTAAGGACCTTAAAGTGAATCCTCTCTAACATTTTAATATATTAAATAGGTGGTCACATTAATAGAGAATCGATAAACAATTTAAAAATTGGGGATCCACTTCTACAGAGAATCGAGAAACAATTTAGTAATGCAATATAAAATAATTAAAAATAAGAATAAAGTAATATATATATATATATATATATATATATATATATATAAACTCATTATAATAATGACTATTCTTCCTCATCCACATCCTCATCCTCATTCTCTTCTTCTGACTATTTTTCTTCATCTAACCACTCTTCCTCATTAATTGATGCATTTGCCCCTTGATTTGTTATTTCTTCTATATCAACCTCTTCTAATATGTGTTCAGGATGCTCTAAATCATTTTCTAATTCAACATCCACGGTGTGGTGAACAGTTGATATATCATCATCCTGGTATGCAACATCCAACACGTTTTCAACTTCCACACGACCCATGGGTTTGGTTTTAATCACCACCCACCAATCCAATTTATCTGGACACAAGGGATAAGGAGCATAGTACACTTGCTTAACATTTTGTACAATAATGAAAGGATCATATGCTCCATACTCCCTTGTGTGATTTACTTCAATGATATTATATTATTTGATTTCTCTCGTACCTTTTTTTGGGGTTGGATCAAACCACTTGCATTTAAACAATACAATTTTTTTTATAGGCAACCCAGAATACTCCATTTCCAAAACCTCCTTGAGTACCCCATAATAATCAACTCCATCTTGATTTCCATCACCATCTTTCACCCAAACTCCACTATTGTTAGTTTTTTTATATTTGGAGCATTCTTCAGTATTGAATTTAAAATCATTTACAAGATACTTGTCCATTGAATAAATCTTGATGGGTCCCCAAGAAAGGTCCTTCAAAAATTGATCAAATTGACCATTTTTTGTGTCATACATCTATAAATATTTGAAAAGTAGGAAATTAGCATCAATTAAATATAGATTTATTTAATAATTTTAGTATTATGAAAATATTATATGACTTACGTAATCTTTAAACCACTTTGAGAAATGCTCAAATACTTTTTCAGTGCCATATAAATGCACAAAGTATTTGTCAAAAAAGATGGATAATGAGTTAGTTGTTTTGCCTTGTAATTACATATTTTAGTGCAAAAATAACAACTTACTCAAAAAATGGTTTAACTTGTGGGAAATTCAACAAGACATGTGACGATGCAGACTTAAACTCCATGGCATTAAGATTCCTCCTTGTAATTTTTTTGAACCTTTGCCTGGTTGATTGAAGATTGATAGTGGCTTCATAGTCTCACCACCATCGTCATGGCGATTGGGTCTATTTCGCAAGCATGGCACACTACTTTTGAAGTAATAAGAACTAAAATTAGTTATCTCCCTAGCAAGATGGAATTCAACCATTGAGCCTTCAAGTCTATGTTTTTGCTTCATGCCCCGTTTAGACTTGCCAATAGTCCTACATTATATTATATTATCATTGATTTTAACAAATTATTGATATAAAAATATTAAGAGTTAAACACTTACCTCTCAAATGGATACATCCATCTATATTGAACCGGACCTCCGAGGTGTGCTTCATGCACCAGTTATACAGGAAGATGCTCCATCACATTGAAAAATCCAGGTGGTAGAATCTTCTCCAACTTATTTGTAATTATAGGAATATTCTGATCCATCTGAACTAGGTTGTCTACCCTTAACGTATTAGAACACAAGTCCTTGAAGAACAAACTAATTTCAGTCATAGGTTTCCAAATTCTATCAGGCAAGCCACTAAATGCAATGGGGAGTAATGTTTCCATGAAGACATGACAATCATGACTTTTCATACCATGTAATTTTCCGTGCTCCATATCGACACGTTTTCCCAAATTTGAAGCATGTCCATCAGGCATCTTAAGCTGCTCAACCTATTCACATATTTTACGCTTTTGATCCAATGTAAATGAATAACTAGCCTTAGGCTTGAAGAACATGTTGTTCTGTTTCTCTTGCAACCATTACTCTTTTTGCCTACAATATTCTGGGAAGTCCATTCTAGCTTTAACATTATCTTTTGTCTTGCCATTGACATCCATTACTGTGTTGAATATATTATCAAAGTAATTTTTTTGATATGCATGACATCAAGATTATGTCGAAGAAGATTATCCTTCCAATATGGTAACTCCCAAAATATGCTTTGTTTTGTCCATTTATGTGCAACACCATACCCATCAAATTTGTACGATTGTTCTTCTGTAACCTTTGGAAAGTGTTGAACCCTCTCCCAAAATTGTTTTCAAGTCAAGATTGGAGGTGGACAACTTTGTTCAATAGTATTCTTTTTTAATGCATTTTTCATACTCCTAAACTCATGATCCATTGGCAAGAACTATCGATGACAATCAAACCAAGAATTTTTACGACCATGTTTCAAAGTGAATGATTTAGTATTTTCCATACGGTAAGTGTCACGACCCAAGCCTAGGGCCTAGACGTGACATGGCGAATGAGGAACCCGAAGGAACCCCAAACAAGCCTCTCAAACTTGTCATCACACTTCATCGGTCGCGGAAGTACATTCAACATTAATTAACGGGAAATAGGGACTAAGGGCAAACCATTTCAAAATGACATCATAGAACAAGAG
>JAJOOO010017234.1:0-28761 GCA_029582685.1 Solanum piurae | reverse complement strand
ATATTTCCTACATTTTTATTTTTTAAAGTGATTTTAAAAGAAAGAAAACAAGAACATGGTTCTTATATAATAATTTAATTAAGAAGAAAATGTGTTTAAAAAGAAAAAATAATATACTTATTCGGAAAAGAACATTTTTGACCCATTTAGTAACTATATGGGCATTTCTGGACCAAAGTATTGACTGCAAGGGCATTTTTGAACCAAAGTATTGACGACAAGGACATTTTTGAGCCAAACTATAAACGGAGGAATTTTTGTTCCTTTCACATAGTTTAAGGGCGTTTTTGACCCTTTTCCCTTGAATTTATTAATCTCAACTTTGTTGATATATTTTTTTTGGTGAAGCATCTCAACTTTGTTAATATTAAGCATCATTGCATGTTTACGAAAAGCAATCAAGGTATGCATTAATGAATGCTATATACCATTAAAACTTGTTGAAGCTCTATACTGTTCGTATTCAGTTATGAGATCTTATGGATTGGGTTTTGCATTCAAGCTACTTGATATGGTCACTTGCTTTGAGTATTGAACTTTTGAGAAATATATAGAGTTCATATCTACTTGATGTTGCAAGTGTGAGAAGAGAATACCCCTGGGTTTCCGTTCTTGCAATTGATGCATCAAAATACTTTCGAAGTTCATTTATCCAAGGAACGAAATTATTTCCCTACTTATGCCCAGTAAAGTTGGCCCAGATCAGGGATTTGAAGAATGCTAGATGAGTAACCCTTTTATGGTTTATTTAATTATATGTTTAAGTAATTAGGTAGAAATTAATGGTTGTGGCTGTAAAGGATTGTTAGCATTCTGACAGAAACTAAGAGCACATTCAGTGTGAAGTTAAGAATTGAACAATTTGGGTGGAAAAAGTTAAAGAATGGAGCTGTAGCATTCTTCTTTTCTAGTCAGTGTGAGGACAGAATACCAGAAAGACTGAATTGTTAAGGTTGGCCCAGGGGAACATGAGCTTAAAGAAACACACTTATTTGCAATGTGTTTGCCATGTACTGTGACTGGATTACTGGATTCAGAACTAGAATTTGACAGTGACACTGTTATGTGTTGGACGATAGCCATTAGAGTGAAGTAGGTGTGGGTGACTTCTACGCGAAACTAAAAATGGTAAACAACTTACAGAAAGGTGGTTTCCTTGCTTGAGAAAGGGCATGATGATATTTTCTGTGCACTGGTCCAAGGAGTAGTGCCAACACACGCCTTCCAGGGCAAAGCCTGGTTCCCATAGTGTGTATTAATGACCTTATTATAATACATGTAACTTTAGCGGCATGGTGTAAAATTTTGTAATTTGGATGAGGAATCCATCTTGAGGTTGCAGCTACTGTAGTACTTATTGGAGCTCTGCAGCTGTAACCCTCCCACATCATTTTTCTGTCAAGTTTAGATGTGAATGTCTTTCGTGCATGGGCAGTCACAGAAGGATTTTAGGAATATCTATTCATGTTTTCTGATGTGTTGGGCTCGATTTGCTGATTTGAAGTGGTCCTTAAACTCTGTTCACTCATTTTTCTTGTCACCAATGTGTTAATGTGTCTTTTTCTATTGAATAGTTGATTAATCGTAGGTGTAAATTCTTATCAGCTATTATATTTACCTTGTTCTGTGCTGCAGGTGGATTTGTATTCACTGAAGCAGATGGGTGACAATGATCTGAAAGAGTTGGGAGTACCCATGGTATGCTTCTATTAAATGTGATATTTGATCATTCTTGAAGACCTTGTATGTTGGAGTGTTTCTTTTCGTCTTGTTCTCATTTTTTCGGGGTGTCTACGGTCATGCTTTTTCGATCTGCTTAATTGAATTCCTTTTCTCCCATGTGTGGCACTCATATGTCCAAACTAACGTTTACCCCTTCTTTAAGCTTCTCTCAAACTGTATTCACCTTCCGACTAGGAATTCCTTAAAATATATTACACAGTACAACCAGTGGCGGACCCAGGACTTTCACGAAGTGGGTTCAAGATATAAAAAATAAAACTAAAATGTGGCAACAACGATTCGAACTCGGGTTGGCTGGGAAAACTGAATTCTTTTCACCACTCAGCCAAGGGTCACACTTGTGTTAGTGGGGTCAAAAGTTAATATATACATATAAAATTTTAAAAACTGATTAAATATACATATATATACGGTGTTATTTTTCAACAAACTTGCACCACTGTAGGTCCGCCCCTGAGTACAACAGGTACATGAGACCATTTTTGCAATTGAAGGCTTTTCTGTGATAAAAGAATACATTGATCCATGTATGCTCCCTCAATATATGTATATTTTATGAGGAACATATATTAATCCTTCTCCTATTACTATGTGAAGTCAAGTAGTCATTCATTTGAAAAGAGAAGGCATGACTTACGTTTTCAGAAAAGGGAGCAGGATATCATTCATATCTACACTTGTGAGATAGAGGGAGCCTTTATTTTGTGTTCATCTGTTATTCTCGATTCAACATCCACGATATTGTGGATATAAGTCAAAAGGAAAGTGACTATGGGGAATAAGTAACAGCTTTTCCATTTGACATCATGCGTTAAAATATACTCGTCTTTTAACCCCTTTGCTTTATTGGTTTAACAGTTCTCAGATAGTGGTTTTTTTCTTTCTGAACTTTTCCTAAAGAGATGCCTAAATTTGCAGGGTCCAAGAAAAAAGATTCTGCTTGCATTAGCATCTCGTGCCAGGAGACAAGTATGATTAGAACTGATGCAATTCAGATACAATTCTGGAACTTTGATGCAAAAACCATGAGAGCTGAAGTGAGATCTTGCAACTCTGCATATGCCTTGTAGTCTGTAGAGCATGTATTTTCCTTGTCGTTCTAGCTGGGCGAATCTGTATGGATCAGTTGTTAGATCCCCTTGTCAATTCTGTAGTTTCCTACATAGGGCAAAATATTTTGCCAAAAGCAGTCTGATTCTTTTGTTGTTTGTTACTATTTTGTTTTTGTGCTATCCTCATTGTTATGGAATTACACACTAGTAAACCCTCCGGCATGAAAACAAAAAAGTTTGTGACGTTAAACATATCATCTGGTGCTGATACCCATTTAAGGTATTTTTCAACACGTTGTCTATCAGCTTTCCTTTTTGGTAAGATATGGAAATGCACGAGTCTGTGTGAACTATTTTCGTCTCGAACTATGTATGTGTGCTCGCTCGCTATAGGACTTGACCAAACATCTCAAGTAGTTCACCAAACACAAGTACTTAATTTTGCTTGAAAATTAAGTAGTTGAGTTTGTATCTAGTGGTTAAAAATGTGTTTTGGGGAGCAAGGGAAGCTTCATCCTATTTTTCTTTGGAAAATCTTTAAAATCTTCACTGCTTAGCTTTCAATTCGCCGTTGACCATCAAATGAAATTGAATCTAGGTTCTTTATTGTCACATAGAGGTGAGTGACGCATTGGTTTTTTTTGCATCAACTAATTTAAAATTGTATTCTTCCTATTTCAATTTGTTTATATTACTTCTCCTATTAGTTTGTTTTGAAAAAGAATGTTTCTTTCCATTTTTTTAATTTTGATTTTTTTACATAACATGCTTTAAAACCACTAGCTTAATGAACGTTTTCTACATTTTACGTATCTTTCATAAAATCACAAGATTCAAATGTTTACTTTATTTTTTACGCTCAATGTCTAGTGGTGGAGCTAGAATTTTCAGTAAGGATTTCAAAATTCTAAAGAAGTAAACACACGAACTAACCGAAGAAGGTTTAATATCTACTATATATACATAAAAAGTAATTTTAACCATGTATAAATAATGTAATTCTCCTCTAAAGGGAGTTCAGATGAATTCTAGCTGGCTCCGCCTCTGTTTGTGTTAACTGTCAAGTCAAGATCAAACAAACAAATTTTTTTTGATATCATTTCAACTAAAATATGAAATGCCAAACGTAGTTGAGACACCAAGTACCGAAAGTTTCTAACAATTTGTTGTGATCTCTAAAACAGATCTTCAGTCGAAAAAATAGACTAAATATTATTATTTTTAGACAAAACATTTATCCGAAAATCTTTTAGCCGTAAACTTGGAGATTTTGCTAGCAAATATATCCTTTTTATTAAAATCCAAAAAGCTATGATTTCCATTCATGCTTTTTCAAGAAAGAAAGGAAAAATAAAATAAACTTTTTTCTCTATATAAAAGACATAATAAAAAAACCCAAGTTTTATTCCATCAAAGTTTTGGTACAAAAACTTGTGCTTTTAGTTTCTTTTTGATCCTAAAGTCTTTATACTAAATTATTTATTTAAACTTGTGGTGACACTTTTCATATAATAATATAAATAATTAATTAACATGTCTCTAGAGAGTTCGAAAACTTTAGTCCCTACTCAATTGATTATTGTACCATTCAAATGGATTCTCATGATCTCATTCACAACTACTTAATTCAATATTTCATCTTAGCTAGAATAAGGTATATTAATAAACTAACATGTTGCTAGAATATTAGGTTTATGGTCAATATTGTCCATTTTCTTTCCCATGCAACTAACTTAATTAATTTCATATTATTGTCCAATTTTTGAATTATATATATACAACTCTCTGCATAAATTTCAATATTATTATAGATAGAAAATTTGGACACTTCGCAAGATTTTGAGATAGTATGATTTGATTGATTGTACACTTGTTATCTTATTGTACATTGAACTGCAAAAAATATTTCTAAAGTTAAATAAGTAGTGGTTTTGTCATTGCCAATTATGCTATTGGTGATATAAGTGGCATTAATATTTTGTTTTTTTAAAGAATAAAATCTCAAATCAATCATTTTGAATTGGAGGACAGATGGCATATGCCCAGTTCAACTAAAAATTCCAATATCTTTTGATCTAACTTTTTTTTTTTTTTTTTATACTGTGTCTGGTATCCATATTAAAATTTGACTAAATTTGTATTCGAATAAGAAAGTGTTATATTACGGGGTAAAGTGCTCCCTAACAAAGACGACGACTCTATATTTAGTGGGACTCAAAGTCGAGACCTCTGATTAAGGATGAAATAGTACTTACCACTTCTACACTGTCTAATATCCGCATTAGAATTTGACTAAATTTGTATTCACATAAGAAAGTGTCATATGAGAGGTAAAATGCTCCCTAACAAAAATATCGGCTTCATATTTAGGAAGACTCAGACCCAAGAACCAAAATCTCTGATTAAGAATAAAATAGTACTTTTCACTCATCACCACCCGTGTTGGTGATATATAACATAAATAGTGCAAAGGGATTACTTGTATTATCACATTTCATAATATTACTTCTGTTTCTTGTTACTTATTATCTTATCTTGCTTTACTTAAACGACAACAATTAATTATAATATCCGGATTAAAGAACTTAATTAAATTTCTCCCCACCTAAAGTTCCATTTAGTTGAACTATATGTATGTATCTCACATGAACTCTTTGAAATAAGTTTGATTTGAATTGTCTTAATTAATCATGGAAAAGCTCTACTAAACACGCGATAAATATTGATAAGTTAATTAAAACATTCCTTAATGACATGCTAACATTAATTAATTAATTAATCAAACCAAAGAAAAGAAATTAGAGAACAAACATGCTTCATTGAAGCTTCTCTTTTTCTAGTGAAATATTTTTGACTTTATGTTGGTTGTACATGTCAAGTTTGGCATTCTTTTGGGTAAAATCTTAATTAATATTAAAATAATACTTGAGTTTCTTAATTAAGGGATTTTGTCCGTTGATTAGGATTAGAAGTAAAATACAATGGATGAAAGTAAAGACTTTTTAAAGGGGTTAGCTGATGGTAGGGGCCATTTTGTGATCTTGTAATCTACACAAAGGCAAAAGATAGGAATAAGATACATAAAATGTAGAAGAAATCAATCAAGATTAATAAACCAAACCAACCCACCCCACCCCACCCACCCACCCACCAAAATTCTAATCCAAGATTAGTCCTTCAAAAATAAATTGAAGAATTTATTCCACATGTTGATGTAGGAGCTGATTTCAAAATTCAAATATAGTTATAGGAAGTAATTGCTTAATCGATGGTTATTATCTCAGAAAGTCATATTTTTTTTTAATTTTAATTTTTGTCAAAAAAAGAAGAAGAAGACTTTCTAAGATAATAACTATTGTAATTGAATAAGCATCTGATCAGAAATTAATTCGTTGATATAAATGAATTGTCTGATTACGACACGCTTAGTTGAAATTCTTCTCTTAAAGCATTCAAATAGACTAGAAAGAGCATCCAAGTGTGTGGATTATTAGTCAATGATATATATGTAAATTTTGAAAATTAGGAATCAAATTTCATTTGTCTAAGTTTTGGTGAGCAAAATTATCCTATTTATGTTACATTGGCGAGTGATAATAAAAATACATGAAATAGTCAAAATGTGTGTAAGTTAATTATATTGGACACCAACTTCATGTTTTTTTTTTTAAAAAAACTAAAAAAAGATGGAAAAAATCCAATAAAAAAAATTGAAGAAAAAGGAGTGGGAATTGATGAGAATGAAAAGATTGATTGGTGGACTAATTCATATTCACCAATGGAAGATCTTGCAACACAATGGAATAAACACAAAATCTAATAGTTTCTAACATGTCCCACAAAGTTACAATTTATGGGTCCCAATCCAAAGGGGACAACTGTCAACACAAATGCCTTTGCTTAATGTATTATAATATAATGTAATACAAAATTAAAGAGGATAGCATGGTGCACAAAACATATTACGTTAACAGAGTTCAGAAAAAAGCCACACATCAAGGAGTGCAATGTAGACAACCTATTATAATGCAAGTTTTAATGACTGCTTCCATGATTCGAACCTGTAATCTATAAATCATACGAAAATAACTTTATCATTCCTCCGAGACTTCCCTTTAATAAGATAAGTATATTTTTTTAATTTTTTTTGAATGATATTAGATGATGACTTGATTCACCTTAAACAAATAAATTAATAAGGTTTGTTTGCTCTATGAAGATATGCTCAGATCTCATAGAAGACCTTAATTAGTATATATGCTTACCTCATCAACCACTTCCTTAATATTCCTTTGTTTAGCAACTACTCTCCCATAATTATTATTTTAGTTACATCCCTTTTGACAAGGTCAAGATTAAACTATTTATTAATACATTTTTTAGTGAATAGGAGTTTGGATAATTGCAAAGAACCTTCATTTAAGTGATGAATAATCACAACTCTACAGTTTAGTAGTGCATGAACATAATTTTAGTGTTCTGTAGTAGATGGGACTAGTCACCCATAGATGTTTATTTAAATCAAATTTAATATTAATTTTTTTAAATTTCTCATAGGGTGTCTGATATCTATATTGGAGTCCGGCTTAATCTAAATTCACTAAGAAATCCCAATTGGAAGGATATAAAACGCTCTCCAATAAAGACAATTTTAATATTTAGAGCTCGAACCCAAAATTTCTGACCAAAAATGTGAATTTCAATTTTCTAGTATTTTATTATAAGATTTGGTAGAGTACAATACATGAGTTCACTAATCAATTCAAGGCAAACTAAATGTAGATTTGCATCGAGAAATTTCATATTAGGGGGTGGGGTAAAATACTCTCTAAGACTCTAACAAACACGAATTCAATATATAAAGCTTGAATCTGAGACTTTTGTTTAAGAATGAATGACGATAAACACGACTTCAGTATTTAAAGCTTGAATCTAAGACTTCTATTTAAGAATGAATGACGAGAAATACGACTTCAATAGTTAAAGCTTTAATCTGAGATTTCTGTATAAAAATGAATAACAAAAAATGTGACTTTATTATTTAAGACTTGAATTCAAGACTTCTACTTAAGAATGAATGACAAATAGATGACCTTGAATTTTCTAGTATTTTATAAGTTTTGGTAGAGGACAATACATGAATCCACTAACCAAATTGGTCAATAAAACAAGTAATAAATAAACCTTTTAAGTACAGTGATAGATTTGTTGAGTCCTTCCAGGTGATTACATCCTCTATCTTTCTTTGACTTTTGTTGTTTTGCATTTACAATATTTAAAACATTCTCCTCTCTTCAAGCATGGAATATTTCTAATTATTTTTTTAAGTAATCAAGTGGTACTATAATTGCATGTTTTTTAATTCCATTTTTTTTTTAAAAGTAAGAATAAATGATTATTTTAGTCGTTAATCATACACACTGAATCCTCTTTGGTTTGAAAAGTTTATAGTATATCTAATGCATTAATATTTTACAAAATTTGTTTATATTGCATGAGAGACAGCTTCCTAATATGACTATTCTTTTTCCCCTCTCTTTCTTTAATATTGACTATTGCTACATTTATGCCCTATGCCATTTTTTTTAATATATATAAAAAACAAAGTAGTTGCATTGCATATAGTCAAAAGTATTTAAATTTCATACACAACATAAAAATATCCATATAATCAGATCACTTATAATATAAAAAAAATAGTAATTTTCTTAATCAGATCACTTATAATATAATTAAAAGTAACTTAGACGTCAATCGAAAATCAGTGGTACTAATTAATTTTTTATAATAAATTAAATTTATACTAATTAATCGTATAAAAGTTCTTTACACTGTCAGTAGATGAGTTGTATACTAGTCAAAAACCCTTTGAAATCTACTATATAAGGAAGAGTATGCAAAACACAAATTAGTCCATCATAAACATCATCCTTCTACTATTCTTTTATTATTCCCTCTTTCAAATTCATTTCACTTTCTCAAGAAAAATTAACATGGCTAAAGATGTTGTTTCTAGTACTTTTCAATCTCCATCATCCAATATAAATGGAGAAAATTATCATGAATCCTCTTCTAAATCATGTATAGAAAACAACAACAACAAGAAGAAGCTTAAAATCTTTGGTTTTGAGCTTATTGATGATCCAAAAAAAACTCCAAAAATAGTCCAAAATAATTCATCAAAAGAAGATCAAGAAAGTGTAAATTCATCATCAGCTTCCACAGTTTCATCAGGAAATATTCATCATCAAGAAAAAATATCATCAAATCAGGAAGAAATAACGAAGAAATTTGAGTGTCAATATTGTTTAAAACAATTTGCAAATTCTCAAGCTTTAGGAGGTCATCAAAATGCTCATAAAAAGGAAAGAATGAGGAAAAAAAGACTACAACTTCAAGCAAGAAAAGCAAGCTTAAGTTGCTATCTTCAACCTTTTCATCATCAAAATTATAACAACAATAGTATTATTAATTATCAATTTTATGATCCTCAATTTAATGTTTATGAAGAATCCCAAATTAGTTTCAACCCTAATTATGATTATCAAGTCTCATCAGAAGAAGGAGGAGCAAAGTGGCCATTTCATCAAGATTCTAACAATTATACATTTACTCTTACACATGGAGGAAATAATTATATGAAGCCTCCATCAACTATTTTGGATAATTCTTCATCTACTAAACAAAAAAGTTCATGTAAACCTTTGGATCTTCAATTGGGATTAAGTTTGTAATATTATTATATTAGTGAAAGAAAAGATAGAATTCATTAATAATTGTAGTGTTCTAATTTAGATTATTTCTAGAAATTAAAGAGCTTGATCAAGCATGGTCTAAATATATCCATTTTCCAATTTTTTTTAGATCTCTTTATACATTTTGTAAACATATTGGAGGAAAAGGCAAAGAAAAAAATGATTTGCTAATTTTTTTTGTTTTTCCTTTTTGGATCTTATGAGAATTAATATATCATATATGATTGAGTAGTTTCAACAACCAATTTCACTTTTATGTGATAGAATATATAATTAAGTTGCAAATACAACAACATCTATACTATTATACGCCTCGATCAACCCCTATTGAATTGGAGTTGTATTAAGAGAATACATTATGAAATTAGCTAATTTTACGTTGACTGTCAGTTTACTGCAATAATAGCACTCCTCCTTTATTGGATATGGGAAAGACAACATGAACAAGCTCATGTCACAGATGAAGTTAGAATCAAGCTCAAATGCAACAACTACTCTATGACTGATGCAAATAGTAAGAAAATCAAGAGATCTCATTTCCTCTATTGATATTATTTATGTAAAAAATTCAAATTAATGGCTGCCCTTTTTTTAAAGAAAAAAAAAGAACAAGAGTTTCAACCTATATATATGCTAAAATGCAAGAATATTGGCTTTTAAAAAGCTTTCACTAGGGTTATAGGGAGGGGGAATGTTTAATTTCCATTCTGATATCACTATGATTTTTTACTTTTCCCTTTTCACCACAAGTATTTTAATTTTATCACTTTTTTATTCTTTTCACTTTTATTTGAGTGTAATGAGAATTTGGTTTTACATAAACTCATATATTTGAAGGGGAGTCTAGGAGTAACGGTAAAATTGTATCTGAGTCATGAAAGCAGTTAGTGCGCCACAAATACTTGTATTAGAGTAGGTTGTTTACATCACACTTCTTAAAATGCGACTCTTTCCTAAATCCTATGTGGACATGGGATGCTTTGTGCACCATCTTTTTTTTAATAAACTCGTCTATTTAACTACTAACTATTATTCTACCTTCACCTTAATTATGGAAAGCTAGTCTATCTTGCCCACTCAATATAAATTTCAAGAGAGGTTATTATCACATTCATAATTAACAATAAACGTTTCATTTTAGTTTAATTTGAGGTTCAAAGAGTGGAGAAGAATAGGTATTCTAACAAATGTTTTTTTTTTGGTTCTTTTCCTTTTTTCATCTTAAACAAATAGCCCAAGGCATCTACCAAGAAGGCAAAACACATCGTCTAAACATTTTTTCCTTTTTAAAAAAATAATAATAATCAATTTATACCACTAGTCAGAGTGTCTAGCGGTCTTTTATTAAAAGATAAAAAAAATTTACGGACAAGTACAAGCAAGGGGGATAGGCCTTACCTTACCTGCCAATCCTAATGAAGTAACAAACTTCTACTAATTAACAAGCATGAAGAAAATAAGAGCTAGAGAGAACTAGGTATTTTATGATCATCACTGAGTTATTTGATATTTGTTTTCGAACTTCAATTAATTTGAATTTACGATGAAAATTTCATGACACAGCCTATGTGGGACGCTGTCATGTAAGCGGTAGCTAATGTTTTACCGCAAAAATAGCCAATATGAAATTCGTGTACAGACTTCAAATTAATGATAATGAAATGAGATATCATATGTATTGTGACTTTGCAAGTGAAATGAAATGAATAAATCAAATTGAAGTACCATATATTTATATGTATAAACTAATAAAGTCCAGACATAAAAATGTTTGAACTTTGCTTTTTATAAGCAAATGTCAAACTTCGAATATTTTTTCAAAGCCTAACTTTAGAAATCCATATATCTAAAATTAATTCCAAAAGGGCTAAACTTATAATTTTTTACTTGAATGGTGTTCTCAAAATCCTCTATATATTCGCAATTGCCCTCGGTTCGCACCATATAAGGCTTTTAAAGACATTTGATTAAGAATGAAAGAATTCTATCTGTCCCATAGAGCTAAGGAAATCGCTAGTAAAAAAAGAAGAGGGATGTTTCATGCATTTATGAGTTCAAATAATTAAAGAGGAGTTGTTATTACTTAAGACTATGGTAAAAGTAACAACATAAAAAAAGAAAATAAATTAAAAATGTAGCGAGCACACTATAACAAAACAAAAGTAACTTTTAGCGAGAACAAATATGCATATTAACAAAGAATGCTAAAATTTTTACTGACATTAGTTAATTGCCACTAAATCCTTAGTTAATTGCCACTAAATCCAATGTCTATATGCTTCAGGGACATTTACAAAGAGTTCTAATTGCCTATAAGAAAAATATATTTAGCGGCAATTAAACTATTGTCATTAATTAATTATCGCTAAAGATTATTTTTGATGTAGTGCACTACATAAAAAAGGATCTTTAGCGACAATATCTTAATTACTGCTAAATATGTATTTTTAGCGGCAATTAACACTCTTTGTAAGTGTACCTGAAGCATATAGCGACATTGGATCTAATGACAATTATCTAATGCCGATAAAAACTTTAGCACTCTTTCACTACATCAAAAATAATCTTTAGCGGTAATTAATTAATGAAAATAGTTTAATTACTGCTAAATAAGCATTTTTAGCGGCAATTAACACTCTTTGTAAATGTACCTTAAGCATATAGAGACTTTGGATCTAATGACAATTATCTAATGTCGATAAAAACTTTAGCACTCTTTGTTAATGTGTATATTTTTATTTTTTTTGAAACCCCAGGATAACCCGCAGCCGCTACAACCTCTGCCACAGCCTCTGCCCTTCGGGTGAGCACTCTGTGGTGAGCACTTTGTGCGCACTAGGTAAACCCCCCACTATGTAATAGCCTGCAAACCACACATGGGATGTAAACCGCACTAGGTAAGCCCTATGCGACAGGCTCGACTCAGAAGGCATTGAGGGGGGATCGATCCCATGTGTATATTTATTACCATTAAAAGTTATTTTTTTTTTAAGTGAAAACCTAGGCTAAGGAAAAGAGTACAACATATATTTACTCCCCCTGACGAAAACATGTCTTTATATTTCGCAGACGAAGACTATCAATCTTGTATACATTCTGTTGAAATTTGTGCTTGAAAAAAGAAATTGTCTTTTTATGAAATCAAGAGCATAAATCATTTCCCATATACCATATTATGACATATTTAGTAAGCTACCAGTTCAAGCAAGAATCACCAATTTCATATATCAAATATTCAAGGAGGATTAAACCATATAGATCCGATGAAACATCTAAAAATTGTACAAAAATACAACAGGGCTGATAAATTCATAACTAATATTGTAATACTGTACATTAAAAAAAAAAGTCTCCAAAATTTGGCTCCGTTTGTAAGTTGCACACTAATACTGTGTTCCACCAACATAGAACTACTCTTGCATAGTTGCGACTCTGATTCAATTATACCTGCATTAAAGTTACAACCTTATTTATTAATTCAGCTATATATATATAGCAAAACAAATGTTTGTTATGAGACAATTACCACTCAAACTCCAAGTTAATTTGATGTGCGCCTTCTCTTGTTATTGTAGAAAGGTTGGGTAACGCTACAAACAATATGCATGGTTGTTCCTGTCCTTCTCCACATCCTGCACAGAGTGGGCGCTTACCCTTCCGGGCTTCCCTTTCTTGTTTTGTAATTGTAGAAATGTCGGGTAAGTTTACTGATAGCCCCTTCTGGTTCAATCCTTCCCGTGGCCCTCCACATCGTGTGGGCCTATCACACTGGGCTTCCCTTTCTTGTCTTGTCATTGTACAAATGTCGGGTAAGTTTACTAATAGCCCCTTCTGGTTCGACCCTTCCCCTGACACTTCACATAGCGTGGACTTATCACTCCGGGCTTCCCTTTCTTGTCTTGCAAATGCAGTTGGTCCGAGGACAGTAAAGCGTTTCAATGCACTGTACCAAGACATGTACTCACTACGTTTGTAACGTTTGGTACCGTCTCTGTTCCGACCTTCCAGCTCATTCATTAGGACCTATAAATTCATAACATAAGTGTAGAGAAAGAGAAGTGAAGATGAGAAATTATTTACTCTCGTTATAATATTGCAGAATACCTGTATAAAGTCATGTTTTCGGGCATCTGAATTTACTGTTACCACCAAGGTCCGCGGATGAAAGTAACCAAAAAATTCAGCAAGAAAAGATTCATATCTTGGTTTAAATGAAGATTGTATTACCAAATTTATGCGCTTGATACAAAGTGGTTCAAGGTTTCCTGGCTGAAATGTTACTCCCTGCATAGACAACGAAAAATAATATTCAAAAGGAAATCGAATTGAAAAATACTAAAGATGTAAGTACATACCTTTGCTCCAGTTGTGTCAGTTTCCAAGGACAACGTGATATTTTCAGCCAAATTTTCAGCAAAAGTTCTCAACTCAAGCAAGTTATTGGTTGCACGAGCACCCATCTCAACTTCCATTTGCCTTGATCCCATTATGGGACGCGGGGTTTGGAATTTAAAGCTATATATTACGTTGAACAATTGTAAATTAGGAGTAGCTATGAATGCATCGCGCAAGTCAATGATGTTATTCAATGTCAAATACTCCAATTGAGGACTCACAATTTTGATTTTTTTCAATCCTCTACATAATATAAGACATAAGGATTTTAGAATTGGGAATGTTGAGCAAATGTCATGAGGAAATGAGTCGGGAACATACGTAGAATCTATATGAAGGAGTTGTAGTTTAGTAGAAGCGGACAGATCAAGTTTAGTAAAGGCAGGACAACACAAGTGAAACTCGAGAAGATTTTGAGCTTTTATTTCAATTTTTGTAATTTTTTTGCGAGTATTGACATGAATCTTTTCGAGATAATTGAGATGGGGGACTGCGAATTCATTAAGGGTGTCACACTTTATCAAAGTTAACAGAACAAGGAGAGGACATTTGGGTATAAAATTGGAG
This sequence comes from Solanum piurae, assembly GCA_029582685.1. Taxonomy (NCBI): domain Eukaryota; kingdom Viridiplantae; phylum Streptophyta; class Magnoliopsida; order Solanales; family Solanaceae; genus Solanum; species Solanum piurae. The sequence goes on along the minus strand of JAJOOO010017234.1, from coordinate 14,249 downwards.
AAGGCGTGCGAAAAAATGCAAACAGAATGAAAATACAACTCTTTCAATGAAGGCATTACATTAAATTTTCGAATAACATTCATGTTGCAATTTCCTTTTATATGGAGAATGGTTAAAAATTTGGAATCTATAATTCCGGGAGACGCACAATACTTAAAATTAGGTGGTATGAACAAATAAAGCTCTTTGAAACTCATGTTGTCTGAAGCAAGTTTAATAAATGGATCGACATGGTAACGATTAGTGTCGGAGCATAAACAGGACGCGTGACGGTACAATTGAGAGGAGCCACAGTATCCACAGGCTATCTTTGCAGAATATGTTTGGACTAAATTGAGATCGTCGTTGAATGATTTTATTATTTGACGCCATTTTTTGGAAACAAGAGAAACAGTTGGTCTCTGTTTCAGAGTTACACAAGACAGGATTTTCTCGATGATGTGTTCTGGTAACTTCGAAAATATTTGATCGGAATCAGAAAGAGTATTGGCGGCCATTACAGACAATGTAGGTTTTCAAACATCATTTCTAACATCATTTATATATATAGAGAGGAAAATAATCTATCATTTTTAGGGAGGAGTTGTGTCTTTCATAAAACAACACAACGGTTTAGGAAGGTTGTAACCGTTATGTCTATTCAAAATAATAATAATAATAATATTAAATATATAACTAATTATATATTTACATATTTTTATTAATTAATATTAGTCTGAATTGGGAAATATACATATCTTCTTGCTTCTATACTGCTAATCTTTTTGCACCTCCGATCAACAACAACAATTACATATCCAGTCAAATCCCACAAAGTGTGGAGTGGAGAGGATATAGTATATGCCAACCTTTTCCCTACCTCGTGGAAGTAAAGAAGCTATTTCTGAAAGACTCTCGGCTCAAGTGAAGCGAAAGAAAGGAGTAATGAAAAGGGAAAAAAAGGGCATTGAAGAAACATGATAACTAATAGGGAAGCAGTGCAGACCATACATACAAAGAACAGTAACATCAAGAAAATAGTGCAATTGCCTAAGTATAATAAACAACAGGTGGTAATAGATAACAAAAGCAAGAATACCACACAAATAAGGCTTTTACTACGACATAAACACCGGGCCAGAGGCCCAGACTACCTGTAACGACCCGCTAGGTCGTTTTGATAACTAGAACTATTTTGACTCTTCTGGAATTTTTTTTAAAAAGGGGTATTTAAAACTATTCGGTAATTACGAGTATCTAGTTGATGAATTTTTATTTAATGAGTATTATAGTTATTAGTTAGTGGGCCAAGTCCATAATTCAATTAATACCCAAGTAATTTGGCCCATGTAAATAGATGAATTAAGAATAATTGAGGGTTAATAATTCTTTGTCACCCCCACAACCAACTAAAACTTCTATCTGCACACGACGAGAAGAATCATTGCATAACCACAACCATCACGAAATCTGCCAGGTAAAAGAAAAAATAATTTAAGTTGATATTGTCGTGTGTGTATGTGTTTTCTGGGTAGGAATTTTCTTTGGCTTAACGGGTTAGAAATATGTTGTAAGTTATTGCTGCCAACGAATCAGTGCTAGCAAGATTTTGGCCGGAATTTGTCATTTATGGATATAGAATTGTGTTGATAAGATTTCGGCTGGAACATAAATAATAAATAAAGTTAAGGAAAACAAATTTTGGAAACTTGACACTATACCGTAGGATGGTTTCTTTGGTAGGATAAATTAATTGTTAATTAGGAGAGAGTAATCATTACGGTAATGATTGACTCGTGATTTTAAGTGGTAATTCATTTAAAAAGGAACTGAAGTATAGTAATTATGAAGGCTTGGAGCTTTTGTTAAATTTTTGTTAGTTTCTGTTGCTACTCTTGTCACTATTAATTATTAAGCATAATGGATATATATGAACACTATTAGAGTATTGTATTTAGTGGAATTAAGATGTAACTCTAGGCTTAAAATTTAGGAATATGAGACTTGACATATTAGATGGCACCAAAATTTAGGAATTTCATTATATATCATGGGTGTTAGTTTGGTGTCATTAGGTTGGATGAGATTTATATATATCATTTTGAGTTAATGATAGGTGAGTGGATGTAAGGTGCTGCGTAGTGGATAGTACAAATGTTGTTGTTGCTTTGGTTCAGGATCACTGTATCACTTAGTTAAATTCGTAGCATATTTTGTGTCTTGAAATATTCTGGTGGCGTTCACAATTGTTTACCAATAGTGGTTAATTGGTCCAAGAGTGACCATCATGGTTAAGCTGATAATATATTTAAAAAGTGCAAAATTTTAAGGGGAATAAGATGGTAACATTCGTGAAGTTTGAATAAGTTTTGGGGTTCGGGATATATTCGTTTGAATAAGATGGATGTCTATAGATTCGTTTACTTATGAATAATGCATATGTGATAGATTGTGAACGTGTTGAAGCTTTGCATAAGGGAAGGGCAAAATCTCGAGGATTCATGACACGTGTTCAGCATTCGAGGTATGTTAAGACTTTTTAGACTTCGTTGAAGGACGTTTTCCTAATTAAAGATTAAAAATGGAATAGACAATTGGTAAGGGTGAAAGATGGGGTCTCGTATCAATGGTGTGACGGGCATTGGTACGAGTACCCGTGTTATTAAAGGGAAGGTTTATTACTATAATATGATAGATTGTAATTCGAGAATGCCAAAGCATATGGGCATTAGCTGATGTACTTAGTGACTTGATTTCTTTTGTATGGTTGTGTTTCCTTATTGAACCCGTATGATTGTGATAATTGAGGTGATTATATGTCATATCGACATTTGATTTATTGAGATGTTGCATCATCCCTTTTTCATTGATATCATACTGTGCACATGCATTGACATGAGATTGAGTATGATTAAAGGTCTAACACGTGGAGATCGTCCGTGTTGAGATCGAGTTATAATTATAATTTGGGCACGTGGAGATCGTCCGTGCGAATGAGTGGTTATGATTATAAGTTGGGCACGTGGAGATCGTCCGTACGAATGAGTGGTTATGATTATAAGTTGGGCACGTGGAGATCGTCCGTGCGAATGAGTGGTTATGATTATAAGTTGGGCACGTGGAGATCGTCCGTGCTGGGGATTGTTTGATTTTATGATAGTGCGTTGAGATCATCCGCACAGACACGTGGAGATCGTCCGTGTCAGTATATGGACCTCGCGAGTCCCCCATGGGTCATGAACTCTCGATGTATTTCCGAGGAGTATCATGTATATACAGTTGAGAGAGTATTTGGCATCTGAGGCATATCATTCATGGTGTCACATTGCATTGCATCTCATTACATCCCTCATTCTTATTGATTATGTGTGTTATTGGTGGTTAAACATTTCGTGATATTTAATTATCTCTATTGATGAAGACTTGGTTGATAAGTATGTGGACTTGTAAAAAAAATAATTAAAGGATTATTTTTCTTATATACTCCTGTCACTACTTCTTTGTTGTCGGTCTATGAGATATACTGGGTACACGTGGTTTCGTACTCATACTACACTTGTTGCACTCCTTTGTGGTGCAGATTGTATTTCGAATTCGAGCATATTTCTTGGAGCTTAAGTCTGAGTTTAGTTTATCTTGGAATTGTGGTGAGCTGCTTGGCCGCTCTGCGGCCCATACCTTCATCTATCTCTAGTTATTAGGTTGTTTTGGTATTCTGATAGGATATTTCTTATGTTAGACTTGTTATATAATTAGAGACTTGTATTGACTTTTAGAAGCTCTTGTACTTATGACACTAAATCTTGGGATGGTAAATTAGGTTTCCACATTTCATATTTGTAAATGACTTAGTGATTGAATATGATGTTTTCGCTTATCTTTCTACTTTAAATATTGAATTGAATTGGTAAAGTATTGGGTTGGCTTACTTATCGGTTGGGAACATAGGTGCCATCACGACTTGAAATTTTGGGTCGTGACACTACCACCAACCCTAATCCCGTCATAAAGCAAGGCAACACTCAACTACCTACTAATCTTCTACCCTAATCCGCTACCTCCATACCCTCCTATTTAATATCATGTTCTCGACAAGCTGAAGTTGCAGTCTCATGGAACATTGACTAATTATTCAACCTAGGATATAAACATGATTAGGTAAGGAATAATTTTAACTTTTCACATGCACCAAACAGAAAGCAAAATGGAAGTTCATTTGCATATTTAACTACTACTTCCATAAACATTTGAAAAGTTAGGTTGGATTTTTGCCTCACAAAATGGAAGTTCATTTGCATATTTAAAAGGCATAACACATAAATATGCTCTTTAACTTGGCTTTAAATCACATTTATGCCCTTCAATTTTGGGTGTGCACAAGTAGACACTTAAACTTGTATAAAGTTGAATAAATAGACACACATGTCCTACATGGCATCCTACATGTTATTTTTTATCCTACGTGGTGTCCTACATGTATTGTGCCATGTAGGACTCGTGTGTTTACTTGTTCTACTTTATACAAGTGTTTAGTGTTTACTTGTGCATATTCAAATTTGGAGGGCATAAACGTAAAATGAGGCCAAGTTAAAGGGCACATTTATGTATCATGCCTATTTAAAATTAATGACATCTTTGAGATTCTGATAAGTTCAAATAATGAGTCTTAATCTTACACTAGAACAAAAACAGCTTTAAGCGGCAAGAAATATACACATTAACAAAGAGTGATAAAGTCTTTACCAACATTAATTAATTGTCATTAGATCCAGTGTTATTATATGTCAGTTAAGGCAAAACATGTCATAGTATCAACCCATATTGCGATGGAAGACAGAATACTTTGATTACAAGATGAAAACAAGGCAAAATAAGCACAAAAGTACTTATTTAGATTCCTTGAATCAAGAAAGGAACCATGTGCCATATTCACAAAGAAATATGAATCGATGTCATTGCATCAGCCTCTATATTGACAGAAACACAATCGATCAGGAAGCTGTTCTATAAGTTCTTGCACAAATTAAAGTCTGCATCTAGTCCAAATTGTTAGTAATTTCTATTTTGTGACTCACATATTAATATACTATACGTAAATATGCTATCATTGAAGTAGCCCATTGTATGTATTAAAGTTTGGGGCCTTAAAAATAAATCACTATTAATAGGAGTTTGTTTTAGGTAGCTTGAAACTCATGGACCTTTTCTTAAGTCTGATGGAGACTTATTGAAAAGGTACCATTTAAACCTAAAAAGGTACATTTTCAGATAAAAGACACGTTTTAAGCTGTATATGAAGTTTTGATGATTGAAAAAACTTTGGACCTGATTCTAGATGAAACTGAGAGTGTCCGTACATGAAATACTACAACTGTCCAAAACTCTGCAATACTGATGCGGTTGGTGCGCGTCTCCCACAACATAGCAGGTCCTCAGCCAATGAAATTGCTTTGTGTGTTTGTGCCTATCCTATAATATGTCTATTCTCCATTGTCACAAACAAGTTTTTGCAAACAGATTTTTCACAAAAGCAAAAGCCTCTTTCTCAACGGAATATTGCTCAAGAGCAGCCGGAGGACCTGATAGAGTTATCATTGTTCTTAGTTGCTGCTAGAGTTTATATTTTAGTGGTCAATATTGTAAGATCTATTCCTAAGTTATAAAGGAAGTAGATCAGTTTGCATATTAGAACACAACGAAATTTAGCTAGAGTTACTTATGTTGGGTTCTTGAAGTCTAAATCGACTAGAGTTAGTTGGTTTAGTAGGCAATAGAGTTATTGCTCAGTTTTTTTTTGCTTGTATTAGAGTTGCAACAATAAGGGGGAAGGGATTAAGAGTTTGATTCCTAGATTACTATAGAGATCTGTAATCTGAAGTCTTTGCTCCGTTATGAGTGAAATGGAGTTGAATTGAAACCTTGTGAGACATGTCGTGATTTCTCCTCCCTTGAGCAAGGGAATTTCCACGTAAGACTCTCGTGTCTGTTTTAATTTGAGTTATTTAATTTTCGCACTTTTATTCTATCAAGGGACCTGATCCAGTGACTATTAGTGGACGTATACATTCTATCAATATATTTGCTCTCTTTCGATCAAAAGCGGAAGTAAAAATCCACGACTTAGATTTCCTTAGTCATTTGTTAACAACCCAAGAACAACTCAAATCAGATAGTCTTCTTCTACAATAAAGTTTTTTTATCCAAAAATACTCTTTCTCCATTCTAGCTTCCTCTTCTTTAGTTGAGTCTTCCGATCTTTGTTAATGATCTTGGGCTAGTAGAAGATTTCCTGATTATACTTTTTTCTGTTATTCTCTACAAACACAACCGTTATGTCTATTCAAAATAATAAAATAACAATCCTAAATGTATGTACTAACTAATTATATATTTAGGTATTGTTTGTAATGGCCGCGAATACTCTTTCTGATTCTGATAAAATATTTTCGGAGTTTCCAGAGGACATCATCGAGAAAATCCTGTCTTGTGTAACTCTGAAACAAAGACCAACTGTTTCTCTTGTTTCCAAAAAATGGCGTCAAAAAATAGAATCGTTGGACGACAATCTCAATTTAGTGCAAACACATTCTGAAAACATAACTTGTGGATACTGCAGCTCCTCTCATTTGTACCCTCATGCATCCTGTGTATGCTCCGACACAGATCTCTACCATGTCGATCCATTTATTAAACTTGCCGCAGACAACATCAGTTTCAAAGAGCTCTATTTGTTCATACCACCTAATTTTAAGTATTGTGCATCTCCCGAAATTTTAGATTCCAAATTTTGGTGAAAGTATCACGTTGTCCTTGGAAACTGACACAACTGGAGCAAAGGTATGTACTTACATATTTAGTATTTTCCAACAATTTGAGAGTAAATTATTTTCCCATTCGATTTCCTTTCATGTTTGACAAATCATTTCGTGTTGAATATTATTTATCGTTGTCTATGAAGGAAGAAGTAACATTTCAAAGCAACATTCAACCACTTTGTGTCAAGCGCATAAATTTGGTAATACAATCTTTATTGAAACCGAGATATGAATCATTTCTTGCTGAATTTTTTGGTTACTTCCATCCGCGGACCTTGGTGGTGACAGTGAATTCAGATGCCCGAAAACATGACTTTATACAGGTATTCTGCAATATTATAATGAGAGTAAATAATTTCTCATCTTCACTTCTCTTTATCTACACTTATGTTATGAATTTATAGGTCCTAATGAATGAGCTGGAAGGTTGGAACAGAGACGGTACCAAACGTTACAAATGTAGTGAATACATGTCTTGGTACAGTGCATTGAAAAGCTTTACAGTCCTCGGATCAACTGCATTTGCAAGACAAGAAAGGGAAGCCCTGTGTGATAAGTCCATACTATGTGTGAGGTTAGGGGATAGAAGGGTCGAGCCAGAAGGGGCTATCAGTAGACCTCCCCAACATTTCTACAATTACAAGACAATAAAGGGAAGCCCGATGTGATAAGCCCACACTATGTGCGGGGTCAGGGGAAGGGTCGAACCAGAAGGGGCTATCAGTAGACTTACCCAACAGTTCTACAATTAAAAGTCAAGAAAGGGAAGCTCGATATGGTAAGCACCCGCTCTCTGCAGGTTCTAGGGAAGGACGGGAACAACAGTGCATATTGTTCGTAGCCTTACCCAACCTTTCTACAATTACAAGAGAAGGCGCTCATCAAATTAACTTGGAGTTTGAGTGGTAATTGTCTCATAACAAACATTTGTTTAGTTATTTATATATATCTGAATTAATGAATAAGGTTCTAACATTAATGCAGGTATAACTGAATCAGAATCGCAACTATGCAAGAGTAGTTCTATGTTGATGCCCTACATTATTGGTGTGTAAGTTACAAACGGAGCCAAATTTATGAAGGTTTTTTTTTCTATGGATTATACCTTAGTATGACTATATTAGTTATGAAATTAATCAGCCCTATTGTATTTTTGTACAATTTATCAATGTTTCATCGGATCTGTATGATTTAGTCCTCCTTGAATAATTGATCCATGAATGTGGTGATTTTTTCTTTAACTGGTATCTTACTATATATGTGAAATCTAAGTGATGGATTTTTACTGCCGCTTTTGATTAAAAGAGAGAATATACATGATGGGAGTACATGGAAAGAAAGAAACACAAGATTCGAAATATTCAGTTTCTATGTATTTCATAATATGTTTACTCTACTTATGATGGTATGGTAGTGAATGGTGAACCGAAATCTAAGTGATGGATTTACTTCGCGAAATATATATATATATATATATATATATATATATATATATATATTTGTCAGCTATTATTTTGATGGGAGGCTATACAGTGTCAAAATCCCTTAATTATAGGGGTTATTCGTTTTAAAGGATCAAAGGGGGAGTACTTGTTATTCTGTTGCTAGTATGCGATAAAATCAAACATGTTCTACCTTCAGCTTCTATCTGTCATTACAATGTATCATGATGAGTGTTTTCCTACCAAGAAGAAAAAATATGTTCTAAGATCAAGAACATAAAATAGACAAATAAGGAAAGAAGATGAATTTTAATGTTGTCCACAGCAAGTTTGTTAACAGGGTTGACACTATATCTGTAAACAGATGCACAGGGTTGGCATGTTGAGAATATTATTAACTAATACAAGTGTACTCTCTCTAATAGCTTACACTTTTAGATGAGATGGTCACATCTCTCTTTCTGAGTGGAACACTAGGTTGCTAACGAAAACCACCCCCAAAACCAGGGTTCAAATCCAGCTAAAGCCCTTTCGGAGTAAACCTTCCCACCGTGTAATCTTTGCTTCCCGAACACCTTCTTATCTCCACTGGCATGAAATTGCATATATGAGCCAAAGGGAATAAGCATGTCTGATCCTATACAATCCATATGTACAAAATGGGGAAGTGATCCCTTTTCGTTTGGCTCATATTGACATGTTCGTGTTAAGTCATCTGGTGGTGATTATGACATACTCGCAGAAAATCTAGCAGATTTGTTCTTAATCAATTAGTTAGCCTTCTTTAATATGAGTAGATTTGTTCTTAATCAATTAGAATATCTTGTGGGATTGTATAGCAGATTATTTGGGATGGTAGTAGCATATTCTTTGGGATTGTAAATATCTTCCCATATCTTAGTAATTCTATATAATGTATAGCTAATCAAAATGAAAGTATTATCTTCCACCCATTTTGAGTGATCTTGCATACACTCTATCCTCTCCACACACCCCACTTTGTGGGATTTCACAAGATGTGTTATTTTTGTTGTTGATCGGAGGGGCAAAAATATTAGCAGTATGATACTAGAGTGTTCAAAACTCAAAGTTGAATTATCATTTTACCCTTACATTAAAACAATTAAAACAAAATGTTATAAAATATAATTAAATAGTAAATAGTAAAAAATTGCTCCTCAAATGTAATAAATATTGTTTGCATATCCTTCAAGAAGTTGTCTTCTTTATTAAATATATCAAATTAAAAAAAAACGTGGGACTCAAATAGTAATTACTATAATTAATGAAAGGTCGTTTCTCGTGTTAATGCAATAAAAGTCGTTTCCCGTGTTAATGCAAGATTGCAGAAGAAAACCAAGAGGTTTACATTAATCAACATTTTACCATTGCTATTTAAAAGCAAGATTTTAAAGGATTTGTATTGAACAATTTAGTAAATAACTCATTAAATCGGTACATGAATCAAATTCACATTAGTAATCAATTTCTTTTTTGCTGTAAAAATCAAAAGTATTGAAGAGTTTTTCCATTAAATAAATTTGATATGGACTAAAATCATTGAACTAATTTAATGAAAATCAATTTTATCCACTCAAAGTTCATCCTAGCTACTGCTATAAAATGTCTAGCACGGTCTTCATGTAATGATAAGCGGAGGATGAGAGCTTATCGTGCAAAAAATTAATCCTGCTCATCCTTTTGTATGTGCAGTAATTTCCTTGTTTTTATCCTCTCCTCCTTGTCTAGCCTAAATATTTTATATGTCCTTTTGTTATATTTTGATATACTTTCTTATGATTTTGTTTTTCTATTGGAATATCGTGTGTCCTACATGAAGAAATTAGTGATATACAAGTCATGTTCTACTATATATCTTAATTATTGATGAAATTCATAATGAAAGATTAATTAGTTAATTTGATATGCTTATTTGGCTCTCGATAAATTGTTCTACTTTAGTATAAATATATTTTCGAGATTATTATTTAGGAGTAGAGAGAGGAATAACTAAATGAGAAAAATCAAACGTCTATTTACTATGATGAGAAGCTATTTATTGTTGATGTAAGATTTTAAGTATGGCTGGAAAATTGTCAAACTCTAGTCTCCAGATTATTGGCTGGACCCATAACTAGTTAAGTAGTAATTGTCCAAATTAGAAATTGCTTTTTAGCAAAGATTGATGTTATCATAGGAAGGAAATTGCACAATTCAACATGAGAAGAAAAGAGAATGAGAAACTGCAAATGAAGGATAACAAAAAATGCTTGAGTATATCATCTATTTAATGTTCTTCTTCATAGTATATTTTTTATTATTTAGTGAATAAAATATAAATGATAAAACTAATATTGTTAATTTCAACATTTCCTATTTTATAACTCAACTTTTTAGTATATAAAAATTTAATAATAATAAGGGACAAACGTGTCACGCACGTTCCCAGAGACTAGTATATATATATTATTAATTAACGTGATATATGTGCATGTGCAAAACACGTACATTTAACTAGTTATATTAAGAGAGTCAAAAAATGCCCCACCATCACATTGTAATCAATGAAACACTCTGCCGCTTTCTTTGCAAGCAATTTCTACAGTCTCAAGGTTAAATTCCATGGATAACGTAACAATGCTAATAATCATGTACCTCAGAGCAATTTCAGGACATGTAACTTCATTCATGGGAAGCATATCAAGTCTAGTTTTCTTAAGAGTAGCTAAATTGCTGGGATCCCGACAATTTAGCAACTCTTAAGAAAACTAGCCTTGGTATGCTACCCATTAGTGAAGTTACATAGCCTTAATGCCCACAGGTACATGTTAGCAATGAGTCTGCAGAAATTGCTTGCAAAGAAAGCAGTAGAGTGTTTCATTACTTACAAGGTGATGGTGGACCAATTTTTGCCTCTCTTACGGGAGTTGATGCATTAGAGGTTGATGAAATGGTAAGATCAATTCATACTAATTTCTTTGTGATGGCTCGTGGTTCCTTTCCTGATTCGATGAATCTAAATTGGAGAATCTGCGCGAAAAAATGCAAACAGAAATATTACGTTAAATTGTCGAATAGCATTCATGTTGCAATTTTCTTTTAAAATTTCAGGAGACGCACAATACCTAAAATTAGGTGGTATGAACAAATAAAGCTCTTTGAAACTGATGTTGTCTGCAGCAAGTTTGATAATTGAATCGACATGGTAGAGATCTATGTCGGAGCATACACAAGATGCGTGAGGGAACAAATGAGAGGAGCCGATATCTTTGCAGAATGTGTTTGCACTAAATTGAGAGTGTCGTCCAACGATTTTATTATTTGACGCCATTTTTTGGAAACAAGAGAAACAGTTGGTCTCTGTTTCAAAGTTACACAAGACAGGATTTTCTGGATGATGTCCTGTGGAAAATCGGAAAGTGAGGGGATCAAATACAAATAAGAACTTCCCGAATGCTAGATCTGACTTTTTGAACAACTTTTCCAATACATCGTTGCTAGGTCCAACATTCTTTGCAGTATCCACGGGTTATCTTTGCAGAAGATGTTTGCACTAAATTGAGATCGTTGTTGAATGATTTTATTATTTGCTGCCATTTTTTGGAAACAACAGGAACAATAGGTCTCTGTTTCAGAGTTACACAAGACAAGATTTTCTCGATGATGTCTTGTGGTAACTCTGAAAATATTTGATTGGAATCAGAAACAATATTGGCGGCCATTACAAACAATATAGGGTTTGTAACATCATTTATATATATAGAGGACAACATATTTAGGTTAAATTCCATGGATAACGTAAATCATAATTAGCATACACTAGGTTGCTAATGGAAACCACCCCCAAAACCAGGGTTCAAATCCAGCTAAAGCTCTTTCGGAGTAAACATCTCCACCGTGCATTCTTTGCTTCCCCGAACACCTTCAGATCTCCACTGACATGAAATTGCATATATGAGCCAAAGGAAATAAGCGTGCCTGATCCTATACAATCCATATGTACAAAATGGGGAAGTGGCTCCTTTTTGTTTGGCTCATATTGACATGTTCGTGTTAAGTCATCTAGCAGTGATTATGACATACTCGCAAGCTAGATTATGACATACTCGCAGAAAATCTTGGAGGTCAGTTTTGTTTTTTCTGGAGTGGCTACGATTCGAAAACATCCAGCCACCATGCATGGAGCCTATTTGAGTGGCTTAAGAGAAGCTTCTCACATTTTCCAATCCATGAAAGCGAGGCAAAACAATTCAAGGAAAATTGAATTAAAGAATGTTGGATCAAGCAATGGTGTATTGGAAGAGTTGTTCAAAAAGCTAGATCTAGCATTCCGGAAGTTCTTATTTGTATTTGATCCCCTCACTTTCCGAGTTTCCAGAGGACATCATCCAGAAAATCATGTCTTGTGTAACTCTGAAATAGAGACCAACTGTTTCTCTTGTTTCCAAAAAATGGCGTCAAATATTAAAATCGTTGGACGACAATCTCAAGGTTAAATTCCAAGGATAATGTAACAATGCTAATTAGCATGTAGCTCAGAGCAATTTCAGGCCATGTAACTTCATTAATGGGAAGCATATCAGGTCTAGTTTTCTTAAGAGTAGCTAAATTGTTAAATGCACTTATATTCTTAATCCTGATATAACTGAATCAGAATCGCAACTATGCAAGAGTAGTTCTATGTTGGTGCCCTACAATATTGGTTTGTAAGTTACAAACGGGGCCAAATTTATGAGGGATTTTTTTTTATGTATTATACCTTTGTATGACAATATTAGTTATGAAATTAATCAACCCTATTGTATTTTTGTACAATTTATCGATGTTTCATCGGATCTGTATGATTTAGTCCTCCTTGAATATTTGATCCATGAAAGTGGTGATTTTTTCTTAAACTGGTATCTTACTATATATGTGAAATCTAAGTGATGGATTTTTACTGCCGCTTTTGATTAAAAGAGAGAATATACATGATGGGAGTACATGGAAAGAAAGAAACACAAGATTCGAAATATTCAGTTTCTATGTATGTCATAATATGTTTACTCTACTTATGATGGTATGGTAGTGAATGGTGAACCGAAATCTAAGTGATGGATTTACTTCGCGAAATATATATATATATATATATATATATTTGTCAGCTATTATTTTGATGGGAGGCTATACAGTGTCAAAATCCCTTAATTATAGGGGTTATTCGTTTTAAAGGATCAAAGGGGGAGTACTTGTTATTCTGTTGCTAGTATGCGATAAAATCAAACATGTTCTACCTTCAGCTTCTATCTGTCATTACAATGTATCATGATGAGTGTTTTCCTACCAAGAAGAAAAAATATGTTCTAAGATCAAGAACATAAAATAGACAAATAAGGAAAGAAGATGAATTTTAATGTTGTCCACAGCAAGTGCTACCTTCAGCTTCAGCTTCTATCTGTCTGTAAGGCACCAAAAATACTGCTACCTTCAGCTTCTATCTGTAAACAGATGCACAATAATGAAACATATACAGAAAGCAAAAAGAACTGAACAGAGTCAATACGCTGACAAATATTGAACTTGTTCTAAATCAAGAAGAATGACACATGTTTAATGAGAAGGTTTGTCAATGGTCGAGATTAGAGGATAGACGAATAAACCTTATTACAATGTATATTCAAGGTGATCCTATCAGGATTTATCCTCTGTCTTTCTCAATATCCATGCGCATGAGATGTAATGGCAAACGCAACAAACCGAGTAGAGATAGTTGCTTTAGACTAACTGACAAAAGCATATTATCTGAACTGTTAAATGTACTTATATTCATTCCCAAGCCTCTTGAGGAAATCTGTCGGGAATGATGGAACAATTTATAATCACGACTTGTAGCTTAGTAGAAGCGCACAGATCTAGTTTCAGTAATTTTGATGATGAACTAAACAAGTGAAACGCCGGTAGATTTCGAGTTTTTTGTTCTTTTTTATAGAACGTAACTTTATAGTCACAATTCACATGAACCTTCTTAAGTAAG